>JAOWAW010115533.1:0-13114 GCA_028565695.1 Nicola tetela
TTCTTCTTCTTCTTTATTTACCCACAATGATGGCTCTGCTGCCAGTGTGTGGGAATTTAATAGCAAAGTGCATTACCACCGACATTGCTACAATGTATACACTAATAAGAAGGCACTCAGTGCCATAGCTGAGCTGCATAACGTTCAGGGTGATGGAAAAGATGATTCCAGTAAGGCTTATGAGACAGGCTTTTGTCGTCTTGCTGAAGAAGTACAGCAAGCTATTATCTAGAAAGCAGATCACAGGAAGTTGCGAGTATGGTCAACTTGTGCAGCCGATGCGTTGCTTTGTTGGCTGAAGAGGGTGTTCAGGTCCCTACCTACTGGAGGGATAGCCTTAAACATCGTCTTTAGAAGCAGTTTAGTGATGAATTGGTAGTTTTTTTGCAGCTTAATGCGAGTCACAGAGTCTAAGATGGTAACATCATCATTGGTGCCGCAAGGTGTACTACTTGAACATGCAGCTGAGACACTTCACCGTCAAGTGCACGTAGCTGCTGATGATTCTGGGTCAGATATGGCATGGGAGACAGTTAATAGTCCAAAACTCACCGAGACTGGGAAAAATGATGCTTGTCACAGTGTAGCTGAGAATTGTGCATTGCTGGAGATTTTTCATTCTGCGCTTTACCTTTGCCAGATACTGCTGTCCATGGGTAACTCCCTTTCAAGTATACCATCAGCAGCTGATTTGTCACAAGATGCATCTAAGCAGATATCCTATGGTTTTTCAACTTTTTGGCGTGGGTGTTTTGTGGACACAGTGAAGCAGAAGGAAATCTTACCTTGGAGGATAAAGCATTTATCGATATGCCTGAGTTCAAGAGACACATCTTCTCAATTGCACAGGTTATTATCCATGCTGCCACTAAAGGACATGTTTGCACTCCTAAGTACTTTATGTTGCTATTAACTGTACAGCATCTCACACGCAGTAGCATACTGGTGACACTTCTTAGCAAGATGGAGCATGGATGATCAGCATCAAAGAATGAAGAGGATGAGACAGCACTGACTGTAAAAGCGATCAATGATGTGTAGAAGGATGGAGTCTTCATCCCATCAAACATTGAGCAGAAGACACCTGTCGTTTTTTGGTGGGATAACAATGACCTTGTTGAAGAAACTTCATCTGGAGTTGGCACGACCCACTGCACCAACGGGATTATAAGTCAGCAAAAGCCAGAAATTGCCGATATTTCTGCGCAAGCAGGTGACACAAGTGAGAAACCTGTCAAACTTGCTGCGTAGACATATGCATTCTCTGGACACATCAGCTATTCTAAACTCAGAAGAATTACAGTATGTGGCAGAACTGCCCACTGGACCTCAAGTTAGCCAGCTTCACTACTTCTTGGTCGTGCATGATGATCCCACGATGGAGAGAACTAAACAGCTGGATCAAATTTACCTTCTCTAGCGAAGCTTCTCACCTTACACAAAAGTGGGCCAGTGTGCAAACCAGGGGCAGCAAGTGTCCCCGCAATCAGCATTTAATGCCTCGGTTTGTGACACTCCGCACCAAAGCATCATTGGCTACCTGCTTGTCATTTCCTTACCACCTACTTAGCTGGCAACTGTGTTTGAGGCCATACAAAGATCGTGTGCTATAGCCAAGGTAGTGAATCAAGATCACGTTATCATAATGATGGACCAATCAGTCTATGACAAAACGCATCATTTTTGAAGAGTTGTCTTGCGATTAGGTTCATTTCATATCCGCACTATATCCATGGTTGTGTTGGGCAAGCGTTTTGGAGGTGCAGGGCTTTAAGACCTCTTGGTGGAGTCAAGTGTTGTTTCAGCAGTTTCAGTTGGAGCAGTTCTGCAAGGTCGTCGGTGATGGAAGCATTTCGAAGAGTTCTTAGAAACCACAGCTCAAGGTTGTCCTGTAAATTTAGACAAAGTCTCCCGTGCTTTGTCAGACCTAAGGAACCACAGACTTCCCAAGAATGTCGAGCAAATCTAGCCGCTTTGGAAAGCATGGATGACATCAAGATGGTGCAGGACACTTATGAAAGTTACTGCAAAGAAGATCATGGCCCTCTATTCAGATTTTGGACCTCTTACTTTGACATGGTAGGACTGCTTCTGGCATTCATATGAGCAACAAGGGAGGGAGACTGGAAACTTTACTTAATCTGTGTACAGCAGCTACTACTGTGGTTCGCATATAATCGAGTGAATTATGCACAATACATGACAATGTACTGTCCGGAAATGGAGAACTTGGAGAAAACCCATCCAACAGCTCATTGGGAACTGTGCAATGGTGCATTTGCTGTACAGCGGAGTTCTACACCTTTCTTGCAGGTCCTTGTTGATCGGACGATTGAGCAAACTATTAACAGGGACTGCAAGACAAAAGGTAGCTTGATAGGCCTCGGCCTTAAACCAGGTGCTGCAATCAGTCATGGGCCATGCTATTTGCGGTGACTTTTATCCATATTCATAGGGTAACTCAAGAGAGAATCTTACAGCTCCATCTAGGGCCCTTTAAATTCTCATGATCTGATCTTCTACTATTTCTAGGCTTTTCCTTTGAGATTTTCGTTGGATTTTACCGTAAGGCAGGGCACTTGTTCACTAGGCATAACGTAGAAAAATGTCTCACACAGTTGGAGACTGGAAACATTCTATCAGTTTCATATTCATTTTGTTTATTCAACTTTTACTCACACAGTTTATTCATCAAAAATAATGGCACAGCGATCTCTCTCAGAAACAGCCATCTAAACGTTAGTGGTCAAGTGACCTTTATCGCCAACTATGGCATTCATGGAGGTGCAATCGCAATCATGGCAAAGAGTAGTGTAAGTGCAGTTTGATGTAGACACTCTCATTATGCTTAAGAAGATGCTAAGTGTTCATTCAGATTTGCTGCAAGTCTGTTCTCTTTCCTCACTAAACACCAACACTCATGTCATGCTTAGTCCGTTAACTTTATTACAGCACTATCGCTGTGTGTCTTTGGGCGGTCCCGTTTTTTGGTCTTAAGTTATGCAAGCACCTGACCATTCATTGGTAGTTATGTTACACATTCTGTAGGTGACTGCATGAATTTTGTTTTTGTTTCAATCTGACAAGGTAGAACGCAAATATATCTTTCACTAAGCCAGCCAAGCATAAAGACTAGAGTTCAACTAACTGCCTAAACTCACTACCCAAATGTTCAACACGTCAACCTCTCCACCCGAGAACTAGGGATTCAGCTGCTGCATCATCACTTCGAAAGCCTTTCCTCCTGTACAGTCTGAAGATTGAAACGTCGTTTAACAAAATGAGAAACTTAGCTGGGGAAAATGGGAGCACCAGTAGTTAAAAACTTCCCGTCAATAAATTTCTCCTGCTGCTTGTTTTTTGAATTTTGAAGGTGACATTTGATCTTGCGGAACGAATACAACCCACAAACATCACCTTCAGCAATAACTCTGGACTGTCACCAAACGGAGGAGCTATCCAAATTGATCAACAGAGCTCAATGCGATCGCAAGAAGAAATTATAAACTCATTAGAGCTAAACTCATGTCCCATCAAACTTGACCGTGGGGTTGCTCAGGAAGGGAATGCCTCTAACAAGGGAACAAATAAACTGGTAAACTGAGATGCTGCTTATTGCTGCCTAGAACACACATTAATATTTCACCACTTTTTTTATAATAGTCTGGCTACATGGCTGCTACGTAAATCATGTGCTATAGGTGGAACTATAACTACATGTATGGTGCGTTTCTTTGCATAGAATGGGTGTAGTTCTCTATTTTAATTATCCATACGCCATCGAATATAAACTGAATGCCTCATAGAACATGTACTTGCCTTTTCCACTGTTTCTGTAGCTTGATATATCCAAATTGGGTGTTAGGGGCAATTCCCTACTGTTCTAATAACGACTATTGGGAGGATGCAGAATTATTGCCAAGTAAGGTTATCTTGAATAACTGACATCGTTCACGATTAATCTTTACTGTGAATGTTTTTGCCCTTTCCATCCAGTTATTTGAAAATTCCGCGGTTGATGTCTACATAAACACCCTCTCACAATGCGAGGATTTGCTTTCCAGTGATCATTTCTTCCAGCCATTTGTTTCAGCTAGTTATGCTATGTATACTACAGCACGTCCTTATGCGATCACCAAATCATCTTCTCAATATCTAGTACTTGGCGGCGCTGATACCACCTGTGTAAGCCGTATTGCTCCAAGCTATTGGCTTATGTCCGATTGCAAAGGGCAACAACTTGACAAAATTTCCAGGCACTTGTAAGTGTATCAGTAGAGGAGTATTTGAATAATGGATTCAATATCCCGAAATCTTCTCAAAATGCCTCATGGTAGGAGACTTGTTGGTACCATAAAAAAAACCACATAGTTGCCAATGAGACCTTCTTGAATTGAACAGAGCGTTTGACTTGAAAGTTCATAGGACACCAAGTGAAGAGTTGTGCCGCTGGCTTGTACTAGCAAACAGATCCAAAGAACACCCAAATATAGAGAAGATCACACCAGGTAAGTACACCTGCTTTGAACACCCAACACTATGGTAAAGGGGTTAACACCTGCAACTATTGCTAACTAAGCAACACCTGTAGAGGTTATAACACCAGCCACTAAGATCCCTTCACTTAAAAAGAAAACAAAAATCAATATTTTATTTATTTATTTATTTATTTATTAGTAGTAGTATTTGATGGATTCCCCAATAGGGAGTGATACCCTAATCGAAGGGGTCTCCACTGTAAAGAAAATGCATAAATTGTAGAGAGAGGAAGAGATTGGGAATGGTACTGTACAGAGAGATGAAAGGGTTATTGGAAAGGTATGTTATTGTCAGGATTGTATTTCAATTCCTCCCAATAAAGCAATAATGCTATCTTAAATTTTCGTTTACTTGTTTCAGATTGAAATGAGCCCTGTAGAGTGTTTCATAGGACGGATGAGCAATAGAGAAAGGAATTAGTATAGCGTGTAGAGGTCGTTTGGGCTAGTAGCAGTCTGTAGGGCTTCCTGTTACTGCGGGAAATGTATGTCAGGGAAAGGAAATAATATATCATTGGGAAGAGGTGGGCCAGTGTGTAACAGTTGATGAAACAACGTCATGCTCGCTATCTCATGGCGCCATCGGAGGGACGGCCAATCCAGTGTCTGTAAAAGTACCGCTCTTAGGGTGTGCCATGGGGCGGACAGGTGATGGCGGGCAACTCCTGCTTGGAGCCGCTCAAGGGAGACTGCTTCCTCAGCACGTATTGCGCCATGCAAAACGGCAGAGGCGTACTTTAAGGTGGCCATGGGACGGACATAATTTAAATATAGTTTACAGATGCAGACCGGGTTCGCGTTGCAGTAGCCACAATTCTCAGGAATGCAAACCTCCAAAGAGTAAACTCTCCAAAGCTGAGGGAAAAGCTTTGAAGAGGCCAAAGAAAGATGAAGCTTTCGTCATCCTTGAAGCGGATAAGGAAACGGGACAGTCGTTATGGACGTGAAGGAGTATGAAAGGAAAGCCATGTTGATATTGGACCATGATGAAAGGCTGCAAAGATATGTTGGACCTGGAGGATCTGGCGGGCGTGGTCTACTCTCTGTCGTGTACCGATTTCATCCTGCAGTATGTTGGTGAAACAGGTGGAATGGCACACACGCGGGCAAAGGAGCATCGAGTAGACTGTAAGAATGGACACCCAGAAAAGTCTGCATCGGCGGAACATGAGTGGTCGGTGCACAGAATGAATTGGCAGCCAGAGGTGCTATCAGTGGAGTGGGGGAAGCGAGAACGGAGGGTGAAAGAAGCGCCTGCTATTCACTTGGAGGGTCAAAGAACAGGTGTAATGAATCGTGACAGAGGCTTTGAACTAAGCAATTTGTGGCTGGGCTTGTTTAAGGCTTTGTTAAGGTATTAATGTTGTAGATGTGAGTTAAAGTGTTAACATGTTACCGTTGCGTGTTAAAGAGGAAGTTCACCCCAAAACTGAGACATTCCAGTTTTTCTTGGAAATACCACCGACCACCCTAAGAACTCTTTTCTCAAAACACAAGCACTGGGAGCCTTCACTTAAGCAACCTAGACAGTCACGAAGTGATGCGGCCGCGCGATTGAGCAATCATGCCTGGCGTCACTTGTGCTTAACATGTCAGCTGAAAGAAGCTGTCTTGGATCGACTTGAGGTCATGGTTTTGCCTTCGCAGCCTGTTGTTTTTCTTTCCAATAAGTTTAGTGATCTGTCAATATATTTAGAGAAAGAGCGCACGAAATATTTCCGTATAGGTTGGAGCCTATAGGTCCCCCAGAAGCTGCGGAGAGGAGTCATGGTGAGCCGCCCCACCTTGAAGCAGACGAAGGACTCATCTTCGATTCAGAACGACGAGGACGGATGCATCATTTGAACTGGTGTGCCTGTGGGAAGTGCGCGGATCCTGTCCGCGAAGTTGACTGCCTCTGCTGCAAGGAAAGTCCTGCTGCTGTTTCACTGATGGCTGATTTGCAGTGCATCACGCTTCCCCCCGACTTCGAGGCAGCGTGTTTGAATCGCTCTGTCCTGACAATCAGCCTCACTGCATACAGAGAATTTTGGAACCCTAAAACCGATGTCTACCTTCACAGGTGACTTTTTGCCTTCTTCCTTTCTATTGGATGGACACGGGATTCATTTCTTTGTCTGTTTTTGCGCAGATCACTACGTCTTGCGGCGTACAGGCAGCACACTTGGTGGAAGCATGGATATCTTGGCAAGGGAAGGCGACGTGTCATTCCTGCGTGTGTCGTTTCGGCTGTAAGAGCCAGATATCCAGAGCAAAACGGGAAAAATTCGGGCTTTGAAATATCTGACAGCGAAGATGATCCTGACTGTTGTTCTTATTGGCCAGCGTGAGCCATGCTTCTCCGGCTATTTGTCTGCCTGTCTCCCTGTCTGTCTTTCCCTGTCTGTCTGTCTGTCTGTCTGTCTCTCTCTCTCTCTCTCTCTCTCTCTCTCTCTCTCTCTCTCTTTTCCATTCCATCCTCCTATTGCTCACTTTCTTCATTGCAAAAAATTGCTGAAATGCACGCATCAGCGTCAGAGTGCCAGATATTGCAGGGGCATCTTTGTGCAAAAAAAGTTACTTTCATCACACCGCAATTGTTACTGCTGGTGAGCTGTATCTTTAGCAAAAGAAGTAAATGAAAAAATGAACAGATATATTAAAAACAACATTCTGGACAATGTTACCTCGTCACAGGAAACAAGAGATATGGGCGGCAATAATGATTGGGATGTGAACACACCTGAACTTATTACAAAATTTTCTGAGCATCAAAATGAAAACTGATTCCAACAACCAAAACAGTGGAGTGCACAAGGCAAGAAAAAAATATTAAAAGCAACGTTTCAGAGAATGCTATCTCATCACAGGAAACATGAGATATGGGTGGCACTAACATCTGCCTTATCAGGATGAACCTCACAGCAAGGAATGTCCTTTCAGATGCAATTTTGCTTAGAGTTTGGTGCTGCTGGGAACTTCCTGTCGTAAACAGGATCATAATCATCATCCACACTATCAGAATAACTGGTGTTGGTCTCGTCATGATCACTGCACCATTCATCATCTGAACTAGGTTCATAAATGTAGCCCTCAAAATCTTCATTCACGACGTTGAGGTCTTCTTCACTCATATCCGATTCCTCAAGTGCCAACGATGCAGAATCAGATTCGGTATTCAGATCATCCACTTCATGATCATATGAAGGGCACGCAGCTCCATGGCAATGAACACAATGAGTGTAGGAATCAGTTGTTGTTGTTGTTGTTGTTGTTGATGTTAGTGTTGCTGTTTCTGATGTTGCTGTTGCTGCTGGGCAAGTGTCAGTAGTTATTGCCACTGCTTCCGATGACAGCTGCTCAATCTCTACTGTTAAAATTGAACTCGATTCAGGCTCTTGCACCTCCTCAGCATCCACCTAATGCATGAAAAAATATGAAAACATCAAACACATGCAAGCTCAGAATTCTAGTGTTCGTACATCACATGTAACAACTTTGCATTTGCAAATCTACGCAATGAAATAAGGTATGATAAAAGATAAGAACAGAGAAAAAGGGGAAAAAAAGAGAGAAAAAGCGAGGGCGAGAGTATGACGTTTCGCCCTTTGGGCTTCTTCGGGTACCCACCTGAAGAAGCCCAAAGGACGAAACGTATTCTCGCTCTCGTTTTTTTTCTGTTTTTTCTTTTTTCTCTGTTCTTATCTGTTACCATACTTTATTTCAATGTCTTATTTCAATGCCTGATTGCCCGTCTGCTATTGCCAATGACTACAAATCTACGCAAAACGTTTTTTTCCTTTGGAATTTAGCTTTTCTCCAGTGTGGCTGCCGTCTTTTTCTCTTTCTTTTTTGTCCCAAATAATAGTCTCGCGTCACATCGAACTGAAATCAAGAGAAGCCCATTTCGACAAACTGCAAGATCCAGTCTCTCGATGAAGATGACATTTTAACTGCATTGACTGAAATTGATCTACAAAGTTCAGTCAATGACTGAAAAAGCAAGGCCAGAAAATCATTGCTTTCTGTCAATAAGTGAAGCTACTCACCGATTCTTGGCTAACTTGGTCGCATTTGCGCTTCAAATATAAAGACTCTCTCCGGCGAACAGGCTGCGGAACACTTACAGTGTGCTTGAACAAGGTTAGCACCGCACCTTCGATGGGTTTCTTGCCACATCTCTTACCGGTGGTGTGTAGTCCGGCCGTGATAAACTCAGCGGCGAAATTTCGCTTGAACATGCTCTCCTTGAAATGTGCTGAGCAAAGATAATCAGTTGGTCTTGGCTCAAAAGGGCCAAGCGTTCGTCCTTACTGTGATCCCCGCACCACTCTTCCCATCGCCCGAACCCACTTGTCACGCAGCTCTTCATCCTGTGGGAAACTGTACCACGACAGCTCCTTTCCTGCTGCTGTTGAGTTATCGTTCCGACAACCCGGGGCACAGCAACGGACCATAATCAACGGGAAGCAAGCCGACACTAAAGATGACTTTTCTGTAAAGAACACTGAACATGCATGAAGAGAAAAGAGAAAGGGAGCTCGAGTGACAGCTGGTTTCATGAAGCTTCAAAGCTAATCACAAGTGACGCCAGACGTGATTGCCCAATCGCGCGGCTGCATCACTTCGTAACTGTCTAGCTTGCTTGAGTGAAGGCTATCAGTGCTTGTGCTTTGAGAAAAGAGTTCTCAGGGTGGTAGGAGGTATTTCCGAGGAAAACTGGGATGGCTCATTTTTTGGGTGAGCTTCCCCTTTAAAGTGTTAACGTGTATCCGGTGAGTTCACATTAGAAAAAAAACAGGTGTGTTGCTTGTCATTTAGTTTAGATAAATGCCGTGCAGTTGTGCCGGAATTTCTGTCTTTGTTGTCCTGAAGAAGACCGTGAAACGAGGTTGAAACGTCAATTTTAAGCAATCTTACTGGTGCATGTGAAGTTGTTGTCGTTTGGTGTAGTTTATTTGTTGCCTCGAATGGCAAGTCGCGTGCCATCCAGTGGAATAGTCCAGCTCACCGACTCAGGTCAGTTAAAGCTAACCCAATGGAAGTCCCCCGTTTTTGTTGAACATGTTCCCGGTATCATGGTATATTAAAATTTGGTACAGGGCTTCATTAAAGGCTAAGATTAATTGTGCATTTTCTCAAAAAACAATGGGAAACGCTTTCGTCCTAGTCTGCTCAAAAGCATGTCCCCGTAGAAAGGCCAGGTTCTATTTGATTCTACACGGTCGATTTGTTCACTCACCCTGCATTGGCTCCAGTACACAACAATAATCCTTAAACTTCCTTAGACTCGACCATCATTCCTGTGGTTGCCCAAATGGAAAGTTTTTTACTCGCCAAGGTGCTTCTTCTTCGTCCGCCATTGTTTAGAGATCAGCGCTTCCTGAACGCAAACTGGAACTAGTAGAATTAGAGCGCTTTAGTTCAAGGCCAAGAGGTAAACTTGTTCTGTGCCCAACTCATTACCTTTGAACACACAGGGAAAAGTGGTAAGACTTCCCCTCTCCTCTAGACCGAAGAGATAAAAACCAGAGGACGCAGGAATCATTCTGTGTCTTCTTTGTTGCAGCCGGCCTGCTCAGTTACAAGTTCCCTTGACAAGGACATGCTTCCTTGATCCCGGCCCAGGTCGGTGCGTGTTCTCGATCGCCTTATGATCCTTAACTCTTCATACATTACTAGGCGGTTGAGGCCAAGTTAGCAACGGTTGCGATGGTTGCGAAGATAATTTTAAGGAACCCCAATTGAATTTTGCCTCCTGCATAGGGTCACCGTGGCCGCAGTGCCTTGCCATGCCTTAACTGACCCGAGGAGAACCCTTTTTCAGGATGTCTTGAATGTGGTGCTACCATTGAAGAGCGGCATTAAAGGTGATCCCAAGATGCTTGTGATGAGCTACGATGTCTATCGTTTGGCCACCAATCGTTGGAGATGGTTTAGTTCCTTGAACGTAGTATATGCGGATACCGAGCGGATCGAGAGTATTGTGGCCAAAGCGGCCTTGCCAGCGCTCAGCCCATAGTTGCGCAGATGAAATCGTGTCCTGTAATTGAAGAGCAGTCCGCGAGAACAATTCAGGGGTGCGAGGAATCTCTAGATGTAGCAAGGCATCATCAACGTATAGCTCCGTTGCTACGGGGACGTTTACAAGGAGGTCGTTTATGAAAGTCAGGAACAGTATTGGGCCCAGATGCGACCCTTGCGGGACACCTGCGGTGATTGGCCGTGGACTAGACAGGGTGGCTCCGATATTTACTGTGGTAGTCCGCTCTGATAGGTAACTGGCCAGCCAAGAAGCGCTTTCCGGTGAGACTCCGCAGCTGGCTAGTTTAAAAAGTAGGCAGAGATGCCAGACCCGGTCAAAGGCTTTGACAAAGTCCATAAAAACAGCGTGAACCTGCTTTCCCTGTGTAATGGCCTTACGCCATTGGTCGACAGCATAAACCAGTTGGGTGACTGTTGAGCGTTTGGGTAAAAAGCCGAATTGGTGTTTGCTGATGAGGCTGTTCTGCATTTTTGTTTCTTTAGTTTTCGTCTTCACCAAGATCGGCCTCGGCCGTGGTGGTTTGACGCCAGGTTGTCTGGGAGCAGGGCCAGGACGAACTACATTGATAATATCATTTCCATCCATGGGTACCTCAAGGGTGCCCGACAAAGTGTTAGTATAACTTCTCTGGTGTTTTCATCTGTGCCCACTTCGTCAGAAACCCTGGACACAACAAGATTAGCTTCCAGCTTTGTTCATGCTAGGGCTAGTTCGAGCTCACATACTCGAGCTCTATCATGCAGTTGGTCAATCCAGGTTTCGTGTTACTTTCCTGAAACTCTGCCGTGTGCGCAAGCTCCTTGCACTTGGTTTTGATGGCTTCGAGTCGGGCTTCGAAATCGTTCCTAAAGTCTCGAAAGGATCTCTCGACAACAGCTGTCACCTCGTTCTTGAGCTTCCCCAGCACTCGTTCAAACACACGTTCTGCCACTTGTTCCACTGGGTGTTCAGAATCGTTATGGTTACTGCCTGCACTGCTTATTCTCGGTTTCTTGCTGCCAATTTTCGAAAAAAAAAAACGAATACAACACAATGAGTAGATACACTAAAATTGAACCTCAAGGGAACACTCAAAGTTCAATTGTAAAGTGTCCTGTGGAGAAACCGTCGCTTTCTCCGCCCATAGGTACCCCAAATCCCTGCTCAATCAAATGCAAATCAACAAACCCCACCAGATCCACCATCTGACGACACGCGCAATGCCTCGGCACAGTTATCGTCAGAGAAAGAAGCCTGAGCGCTTGAACATTTCGTCTCACCGTGGCCAGTTCTGTTGAGTTTGATTTTGTCTTAATTCTATCTGTTCTGTTTCATGATGACTAGATAACCCCGATTAGTTCATTTTCCTATAATTTAATTATCAGTGTTATCTCGAAGGGGCATGATGTCATATCACTTATATCATTTTACGGCACGAACTCCCATATTACATCTTTGCGTACGTTGAGTTCACCGTAGCAGGTACGCTGCTCTTATATCTATCCGTGCTCCCTCCGCCCTCAGCTTATTGTTGTTGCTCAGTATTTTCAATTGCTTCTCTCTCGCTTGCGTTCTTGCTTGTGCAAGACGCTTGAAAGTAAACGTTTACCAAGTATTGCAAACTTACCAACTACTTGCTGAGGCTCCAGCATCGACCTCATTGTCAGCTCAGTGTCAGTTGCCCAGCAGGTCAACACAAATGCATACAGCACCATTAGGAGCAGTGCCTGTGGTCTCACTTGCCTCGCATGATGAGTGGACACGTTCTTCAGAGCCTTCATCTGTTAATGATACCGCGGATGCGTCTTTAGCAATACATAACGCATCTCCTTCCTGGTTAAGCGAGAACTCATCTTCTTCAGATTTGAAGCCTTTACTCCCTGTGGCTACCGTTTAGCAGTGTTGTTACGCCACGATTCACATTCAGCCCACTATGATCCGGGGCTGTGGTGTGTCGTCAGATGGTGGAGCTGGTGGGGTTTGCTGATTAACATTTGATGGAGCGATTTAGGGTACATATTGACGGAGAGAGAGCGACGATTTCTCCACAGGACACGACCACTGGTAACTTTGGCGTAGAAGTCTCTGTGCTTACCAATACTAACTACTACACCGCGACGGCACCAGCGCTTCGTTCTTGCGTCCTGTATATCAACATGTGTGCCTAGCTTGAGCACGGACAAAGGACAGCCAGGACCTTCAGGCGGCAGTGCATAGTCACTAATAGAAGTGTTGTTGCCCGTCATTACATTAGCCTGACGCTGCCAGTCATCTGCGAAACGGCGATGGTGTGCAATCACAAAAAAAGGACAACGGTCGACCGAAGAGCCGTTGTGCTGGACTGAGACGGTCAGCTTTTGGATTGTTGCGTCACTCTAGCATTCCTTTTTGGAACTCATCCACATCAAGGTTGCCATTAATGGTTCTCTCGTTAAGCAGACTTTTTATCGCCTTGACCTCTGCCTCAGCGAGACCATTGCTTCGAGGGTAATGAGGAGACTTCTTCTTCTTCTTCTTCTTCTTCTTCTTCTTCTTCTTCTTCTTCTTCTTCTTCTTCTTCTTCTTCTTCTTC
>JAOWAW010115566.1:0-13106 GCA_028565695.1 Nicola tetela
GGGGTTGGGGGCGAGGTATTTTGGGGACGCACTAACTTATGGGCTTTTGCTGTATTTCAGGTCGGTCGAGTAGTCACACACAGCGATCCATCACACAAGTAATTCATCTGTGTGATGGTGAAGCACCACTTCGAAATACAGAGGGGAAAGCTGTCAAGTTGAGGCAACTAAGTGACAGAGCATTTTGTGTACATCTTAACACAGATGCAGACTTCACCTCGTAATCTAGGATCTTTTGAAAATTTGTCTTCGAGCCCAGGACAAAGTGCTGGCTGTCGGGATTGTTTCCGTTGGAATCTGCCTCGAGAATGCTGTAATAGAACGCGTACTCGTCTGGAACGCCTCCTGTCTCGACAAGACTGTCGAGAACAGCGGCTGTTGTCCCCTGTAGAAAGTCAAAACAATACCAAAGGCACGAATGAACCGTTTTGAAGTCATGACATAGATTCTGCTAGCAAAGTTATTCCTACCACTAAGCTTAAAAGGCCAGTATTCTGTTTATGTCATCTTTAGCGAAATTATGTCGGTCGAAACTGAATCGCAGGAAGGGATGGGGTCGAATCTGCGGTTTCACCAGCGGGAGAATGGGGAGTGCATGTCTCATGCTTTGCTCAGATCAAAGCAGTTTGATGTGAAACTTTTATTTGGTTCTTCTGCCAATGAAAGGAGAGACGGCCAAAATCTGTTCTTATGTCGGCTGCAGATAGTAGACTCTACAGTATGTGTGCGTGCATTGATATTGTCCTCAGATGCCGTCACGTGAAACTCAGTTAAACTACATTAGAATTGCAGATGCAGAAACTGAGACTTTTGCTCCGCTGTCTTTCAAGAAACGAAATCGAGGCTGCGTTGTATCTTCGAGGATGTTGAGCTTGTCACCATGTTTGTGTAGACGTGCAACTCTTGAACCATTGCCAGGAGTTCGACGAGACAGGCCAAGCTTACCTTCATGTTTCCGCAAGTTATTAGGTCGTAAAAGTTGAATCGCGGTTTGCCTTCGGATTCTGCGTCGCACTCGAAGAGAGAGCGAACACTGCGCATGTAAGAGAATAATGGAAAGTCAACACTCTGAAATGACACATCAACTGCCCTTCATCGACTTCACAATGCACATCAAGGTGATAAAAAAATCGTGTTTTCGTTATGTCGTGGTTGCCGCGGTCTTGAGTCTTCCTACTCACGTTGCCTGTGTCATGTTCCTCATGATCAAAGCCGACATCTCATCATTCCTCTGCTCTATCGCCAACTCCACCGCCATCTTCCCTTTTGCGTCCTTCTCCTCCGTGGCCGCTTCGTTCTCCATTAAAACGCGTGCGACGTGAACGAAATTGCGCTCGACAGCGGCGTGTAGGGCCGTGCGGTCATCGCTGTCTTTAACTGATAGATCCACGCCGTCTGTAATGAGAGCCTCCAAAAGGATCTTCATCTGAAAATTACAGATACATACATACATGTATATTCTTCTCAGACATTGAGCAAGCAATATAAAACAATATACTCATACTCTTTCAAACTGGCCAAGCCCATTTCCATCACGGCCATCATCAAGTTCATTGTTTTTTTTCTGCATTATTCTATTTTCTAAGATATTTTTTACTCGTGGAAAGTCGCTGTCAGTGATGGCTCTGTTGTAAACATCCTGTAGAAGACGTTTACAGGTGTTTGTTCGCTCGTTCAATTATTCACTTGTCGTCCTAGCACTTATCTGAGGTTCTGGTGTGTATTTCCTTTTCAGTCGATGACGAACCTGGAATCCTCTACGACACAGCTACGATTGATCAAGTTTTCATGCACAGAGTTTGGGCTAACATGCGCTAGAGTGTTTGTGTTGTTGGTGTTTGGAGCTCATTCCGCTCGACCCCGCCAATGTGTACACCAATTCATGAGATCATGCGTTATTTCGACGTATGATGCCCGAAGACATTTTTTTATATCGAATGGACAAACTACCTTGATTCGTGTTTTCTTGGCTTTGCCTATATGGCCAATCGTTTGGATTAGCATTTTAACGTTCTGCCAGCGTAGTAGATCTTGTATTCAATACTATTATGCCAACTTTAATGACAAGTCTCAACGCTACGATTTCTGTATTCAGTTAAGAGCCTGTTATTCTGACCTCTGCTTGGTTAGGACACCGGTCAATGAGAAAGTAAAGTGCCTTATCGGGCGAGCCATGAATTTCAACCATCCTCTCCGTACGCGCTTGTGTGAGCGCCTGTCGGCGAGATAGTCCATCCGAACGCATCTTCTCCTTAACCTGAGCACAACGCAAAAAGAAAGGAACCAGATTTAACTCTGTAACTTTAAACTAAACCTAGCCTGAAGCGAAGTTCTGGGAAAGCCCTTAACGAAGTAAAGTTTTATCCAATCTCTACCATCACTGACGTCTGTGTATGCGCATGCGTAACCCCGTTACGGGCTTTTAAATGCATGCATGAAGCCCAGAAGTGTGGCCACAATTCGTTAAAATTTCTACAAAACCATAACTTTCTGAGTAATTCTTCTATCTTTTTCCCAGTCTCCTCAGCCATAGATGTCTAACTCTTTCGGATGAGGCAGCGGTGCGGGTAGCGTACGTCTTCGAATGATCACCTCGGCGACTATTAAAATCCCTGCCCTGAATGTGCGGCTATTAATCGAGGGCGGCGTTTAATAAAAAATCGATCGATTTGGCAAGGTCCGAAAAAGTCGGCAATCGTTTATTTCCTGTGTATGTAGGTGTGTAGGCCAGCGCCATGGCCAGAACTAGTAGATTTCAGCGGGCGCTAGTGTTGAATAGCTACCGGAAGCGGTTGTTTGCATGTAATTACCGGCACCGGAAGCGGTATTTTTCAGATCGAGTAGGGTGTAACTACATCGTGTCGCAACATCTCCGCTCCCGGTATCTACTATTGTTTCCTCAATTCCTGATCTGCATGTGTTAATTTTCGAAATACCGTATGCCCAACATGCCGGTATCGACGTATCGTCACTGTTTCAGCAACCTCACAGACCTGCTTTACAGAGTTAGACGAATAATCGCCGCGGCGATTATTCGAGGGCGGCGATTATTTGCAATTTGGTCTGATTGTCTGCGGCGATTATTCGAAGAAATACTGTAATTTTCCTTGTATTACTGCGGGAAGGACCTCTAAATATAGACGCGGAGAAGACATTTAAGGTGGCTCATTAGCCATGCGCACGCACTCAAGATGCTACACAAAATGGCGTCAAATATCCATGGCAACTGACAAACCCAAATGAGCGCCTGGGCGCAAACCGCACGCGTTGGGCACTTATGCTATGTGCAGCAGGCCACGAACCATACTTCTCGCAACTCACAACTACGTGACGTCACACATACAAATTGCTGATCCCTGGCAGGTTGTGAAATTTGTCGAAGTCTTCAGGATATGTATTATTAAAGGCAGCGCTAGAGAGAACTGCATGATTTCACCTTGGAATGCATGGTAATTTTCTTATCATTCTGTTTCATGTCTGATTCAGAGTGAAAATATGGAAACAAACCATATCACTACCAGGGTGATTTCCATTCTACAGCCCAAAATAAGGAAAAATACATTGAATCGTGTACAGTTGAGTGAAAGCTTTGGTTGAATTTTCTTCCACTCTCCTCCCGGTAAGGTGGCATTAAAATTTCAAAAAATCACTCACCTAAGACCAAAATTCACTTCTGCAATAAAAACACTGGGGGTTTCAAGGTAAAATCCGTCACTGAGGAGTCACCTGAACTATGATTCAAAGTGTCTCGACAGACTTAACTTACTCTTTCACTGAAACTGGTTGTGAACGCCCCATCGAAAGGCGTTCCTCCAAATTCGCCAGAGTAAAATCCAGCCATAGAGTTTACTCTGGAGCCCATTGCGGAACTCCTTCGCGATCCCTTGCTGCTACCCAGCTGACTGCTAACCTCGAGATGGAGGAAATTTCGTACAGCGCTGAGGGCAGATGCCCGCCGCCCCTGCTTTCCGCTCTTCACTGAAACACCCTGTTCGGCATCACGATCAGAAAGGCGTCCTAGCGATGGCGACCGCGAACGCGTTAACGTCGAGACACGTGTCTCTGCATCGACATAGCCGGAGGGCGAACTCCGTCGTCGATGGTGGAATTCTAGATCACTGACCGTCAAGGACGTTCTGGGAGATCTGGTCGAGAACACGGGTCCAGGAAGTTCGCCGCTAGACTTGCGCCGTTGAACGGACGACGTGTCCCAAGCGTCGGCGTCGTCTGCAAAATAGCTTTCCCGATTCGTAAGATCTTCATTTCCGTCGTCATCGATCAAGTTGATGTTCTCAAGCGACTTGACTTTGCCTTTCGCTTTAGGTGCGTAAAGGGAGTGCGCCTTTTCGGCGTGCCGGTCCTCCCATCGCTTGATGGCGTTGATCAGAACACCGCTCTCGTAATTCTTCGGAGTCATCAAGCTGGTCTCCTCAGTGTCTGACGATTTTATGCTGCTTGATCTACGCGGTTCCGGCATTTGCATTTGGCCCATCGAAATGTTATCGACAGGCGTGGTGGCTTTGCGCGAGCCACGCGGACTCGGCAACGAGCGGGATTTCTGCGAAGTCGAGTCGGGGGATAAATCTAAGGCAACCTGCGGTTGAGACATTTTGCGCCGTTCGTCCGAAGGTGAGCTGGCAGTTAGTTGAAGCCCAGATCGACCCAAAGTGGCGACTTTGTCCGGATGTCTCTCGCTCCACCGCCCAATGGCATCAACCAATGCCGAGTTCGAACGATCGCGGTCGACGTTGTTCGTCGACATTATTAACTGTCGCTAGCGACGTGTAAGCGTAAATACAAAGACGTCCGCAGCCGCTTTGCAGCAGAAGGCGAGTGTGCAGTAAGACCTGTGTCGACTCGGCTCTCTTGTTCCTAACTGAACCGTTTCACCAACTCTATAGTTGACCTTCCTGAACGAGGCTCGAACTTGCGAAACGTATGGATACCGTGCCACGCTGGCTAGGTCAACTTCTCCTTCCTTGAGATTCTCTAGTGTGCATGGAGGGTCCGCACTTGTCCGCACGTCAAGGCACAAGCGAGTCGCCTTTGGCCTATAGAAAGCTCAGCCCCCCCCCCCCCCTTTTTTTTATCTCTCTGACAGTATTGGGCGAAGTAGATCTTATGAAAGTTGTTCGCAAAGCATTGGTATTTACATTTTTTTGCTCTCCAGGAGACACAAGCTTCAAAGCACTTCCGTTCAAGTGGGATCTGACAGCTGTAGTAGATCTCCATTATGGCTTCCCAGCCCGGATGAGGAGGACGGTGATTCGAAATTGCTGAATAGGGCAAAAATTTATGTGCATTTACACTTCCACTCCAGCTGTAGCGAATTAAAGCTCCACTCAGTGGGAGAGGGGTTCACAAGATGTATAGTCCAGCTGTTTCGATTTCAGACTAACGCACAATTACAAGTACACGAACGCTGTCACTGACTGCAGCTGTTTGGGCGCCTGTATTTCACCTCCTGACACATGTGTGAAACAATGTAACACGTTGCACAGGCAAGTGCCAGAGGTGAGGTGCAACAAAGCTATGGAGAGGGGGAAGAATAGAGCTCAGCTGCAAGCCCGCGTCAAGCCCTCGAGCTCCTGCATGTCTCTTAGTTGTTGATTTAAAGAAGCCAGAGTTTGCCGCGACAAGCATGCGAAGCCCTTGTACACGTGATCGATCATTCAAGCCTGTGTGCCCAAATGGAGCGACATCGATCTCGATCGTCTTGAAAGGAGCCTTTAACAATAGACGCCCAATAACCATGCATGATCATGAGTTTCTTCTTCTTCATCGTCCATCAATGTCGGGCTGCCTAGCCTGGGGTCGAAGGCAGTATTGTGTTTTGCGTACTACATGTAATTTTGCCCAGACTTATCTTCATACACTTAAATTCTTATAGTGCACGAACTAGAAATGGGCAGTCTCGCAGCCGTTTTCGATTTGTAGACATTCTGGCGACAAACGTGAGTTGGTTTGGCCGTTAATGAGGAACTTATAGCTGTCGTCGTGGAGGTTCCCAGAAGTGAAAGACCTAAGAATGCTGTTGGCGGATACTCGAGAGCCTGTTCGCGTTATGTTCTCAGCCACCCGCTCTCTTGCAGCTGCTTGGGAATAAACAGACAACGTTAACTTGGCGAAGGCTGAAGTTCATAACGTTTTTGAGTAAAGAGATCAAAGAGAAAGATCGCTTTGCAATTGATTCGAGTGCTCGGCCAAAATTGCTATTGTTATCATGATTGTACCTTGTACTCACCCACGCATGTGCACGTACTCAATGCTTGCTCCTGTCCAGCATCATTGACGAGACTCTACTTTCGCCTGCTGGCCATTTCTCACATAGCAGTAGATTCGCGTGCTTTGCAGTATTCAGTGGTCTTCGTGGGGATTTCACGATATCAATCAACACTGTCCTGATCTTGCACTGAGAGCACTTGAATGGCTTGTCCGATCTAGGGGAGATTCACTGGTCGACGTCTCTATAGCTATCGAGCGAGGTTTCTCAGCAGCTTCAGCTCCTGAAATGTTTCTTTGTTCCTTCGTAAGCGGCCTCTTCCTCTCCGTGGCGATAAGTTTACAGCGGCCTTTGGGGCTGCAACCAGCCTCTTGGAGAGGTCGGAAGGTGCTCACTGTGCTCGTGAAGAATGCTAAGGTCAATACCTCTGGCTGTTCTGTTTTCTGAATGAGCAGCTGTTACGGTTTCTCGGACTACGTATCATAGTGAGATAGCAATGGTCTGGCTTCAAAGCCAATCTATTTGTTCGAGTATACACATGGAAGACCTTTCATTTCTCAGCGACTCTGATGATGAAGTTGATATCAGCTATGGCGAGATAATGTACAACATTCAGGTGCTGTCTATAGAACTACACAGCCCCTGTGTGCTGTTTCAAACGAATTCTTCCGTTTATCAGCTTAACACTCTAATTCTTAACTTTTTACATCAGTGTGGGAATTTCAATTCAATTCAATTTTTATTCTGATGACGGCCTTTGACCAGTGCAGAGGAGAGGAGAAATGTGAATGTAGAAGTGGGAGGGAGGGTGAGAGAGAGACAGAGAGCTAGAGCTACAGATGGAGGGAGAGGGAGAGAGAGAGGGGGTGAGAGAGTGAGAGAGAAGACAGAAGATTCGTCATGGAGGTAATGAAGGAACAACGAAGATAGAAGTAGAAGGGAAATAGAAACTAGGAAATGTAGCAACAGATTAATATCTGAATGGTAGAGGTGAGCAGGTGCATTTGTAAGAGAGAAGGTACTTCGCAGCAGCAGACTTAAACTTCGCCATTGTTGGTAGTTCCTGGAGGTGCTTTGGAAGGGCAGAGAAAGTAGCAGATGAGTTGAGGATCGTAGATTGCATGAGGATCGTAGATTGCAGATAGGCGTTGATACGAGTTTGATCTGATTATGTGCAAAGCTACGGCTTAGCAGATCAAACATTCGGTTAAATGTTTACGTCCTGTGGGTAGCTGGTCTTTCATGAGAGAACGTGCTGTTTACGTAATTGCCCTGCCCTCTTTACCATATGCTCCGTGGACTCAGGCAGCTGGCAGATATCTGCATGTAGGCGCAGTATTTTGTCAATGCATTACCTCAGTGAATAGCTCCCGGACAATCGCCATCTCAGCTGCGTTTGGGCAGTGATTGTGGCACATACCGTGTATATCTGTCGCTATGATCCGTTCTTTCTCTTTCTTCCACCTCTGTTTAATTTCGCAGCTTCTTCTTCTTCTTCTTCTTCTTCTTCTTCTTCTTTAAAAACCCTTATTAGCACATACGCCCCGAGGGAAAAGAAAAGAAATCTAAATCGTCTGCCTGTGTACTCTGTAGCTCAAAAACGACAACAAAGAATAAAACCTTATATACAAAAATAATCTGTCAAAGTGTGCGTGTAAAAAGAATATTTAAAGTCAAATCGCTGTTGTAACAGTTAACAAATTAGAATAGCTGTAGCCACATTTAGACGACACGTCCGTCTGCCACAGCCAGACTCAGAGGAATGCACTCTCCTCACAAGGTACGTCAGGAAGAACTGGCCCCTCTGATGCACATAACAGACGATTTCTACAGCGCGAAAGAGAGTCGTGCACGCAACGTTAGGCCGTATGTCACGTCACGACGGTCAGTGATCATCGACGCCAGACGCCTCAGGACGGCAGTGGCCCCACTACCCGCACCACCAGCACATGAAAATACCTTAGGTATGAACAAGGAACTCGAGTGGCTCAACTTCATGCACGCGTTGGCCATGCTTTCGGGGTTTCTCCAGTTCTCTCTTTCGGTAGACGCGAAGCAGCGTACTGTTTGAATACCCGGATATCGAAGAAAGCTGGCCTTCGTAAGATCAAAAGCAGCAATCGGGAGGGCTGACAGCCAGGCAGAGGCACCATTCTCACTGGGCAGACGTTGGCAATCTCTATAGCTCAACAAACAGTACCTGGTTGCCTGCTCCCCAAGACTTCTTCCATGCAGGTTTCAGTGCAGTATCTTTGCTGCGATTCACCTTCACTTTCGCTTCCATTACGTTTGCAAGAACAGACTCGAGTTGATACTATTGATAAATTACCCGAGAGACGAGAGCGACTGCAATCCCTTTCGAAACTTCCGCCTCAGTTTCGCAAATATGAGAAGGCGATGGATGCCCTGAGCATTAAAATAACATTACTGAGAGTGAAATATTACCATCAGTAAAACTGTGACGATGCTATTCTTATTACAATCCCACAATCCCGATTCAGACTAGACACTAACAATAAGATGACGAACTTCTCCTCGACTCTGATTAAACTTGAACTTCTGACTACATGCACTTCTACAGTTCTGAGAAAAACGTGCTGTGGATTTACATTATAGAGAGCGAGCAAAAGGCGCGTCGGTTGTGTGGGGACGTGTGCAAAATAAACAATGAACAAAGTGACTAGGGGGGCTCTACGTTAGGCTCTAAACTGAGAATAATTAATTAGTTAGAAGGAGATAACGCCGGGAAGAAGAAGAATTAGAAAGGGAGAAATCACTGAACACCGGCGAGGCTGGTGAGAAAGAACGAAGAAAAAATCAATGGTCTCAGGTGGGACTCGAACCCACGGCCTTGGATTTGCGCTCCAATGCTCTAACCGCTGAGCTACTGAGCACCCCCGTCAACCACATCATTCAACTCCGCTTTCCTCACCAGTATAGCTCTTCGGCTGCAGCGATCCAAGCTCGGGATGGCTGACCGCGCCAGGTACTCGCGAAACGCTTTTCCTGCCCCGGGGAGAGTTATTTAGTTGTGATCCTCACAAAAACCAATATTACCATCATTAAAACTAATATTACCATCCTTAAAACCAGTGTTCACTCCTGTTTACCCCACATGATGATGAAGCATTTCAAGCTTCATCATTATGTGAGGTGATATCGATCTTTCAGGTGGCAAGTGAACTTTTCAGGTGCATCCGCAGAGCGCTGAAGATCTTGTCCGTCACGCGCACTTGAAGAAGACCGCAACCGTTCTGGGTAAGGACTTAGGCCCAGTAGGAGCGCACTCGAGTTATGTGGTATCAACACCCCTTAATTTCCCATCACCCTCATTACGTGGACAAGGGCTTGTAGACCCCGACATATGCCTTCTTTTCACCTCGCGTTTGACTCGGCAAATACTAGCATACCTACTCGGTGAAATAGGGCAGCTTGGGTCATACTTGGTGTTGATAAATCATTGGCCGGTATACATGTACATGTCCATTCACGTTGAGTGCATCGATTGTGCAACAGCCAACTGAGGCAGGGATCGGATAGGATGCAATGTACCGCCCCGCGACGCCGCTTTTTGGCCATGGCTTGTACGTGTATAGGGTAAACTGTACCATCCTGATACCAGCATTATGAGTAAGAATATTGAGAAAAACATTAAACTGTAGCCACAGTGCCGGTAGTTCGTTTTAGGAAGCTCGCTCATCATCATCATCAGCAGCAGCAGATCCCCTCCAGCCATTAAAGAGCACGTCGACATGGTAACGATCGGATCATGACGGTCCTGTGAGGGAAAGACATTTCCGTTTGCCCTTTCGTCTACACGATGACGCTCTGGTAAACGAGTATCGGAAACAGCGAAAAGCTTTGCAAACGCTCCCGTGCCCATTATGGTCTAGCGAGGTGGAAAGTTTTGAAAGCGCACGATTTGTACTGAAACGCACCCAACGCCCTCGTGTCTTTGGGGCGACTACTGTAAGCAGCTCAATATGTAGCGCCTTCCTTGAAGCCTAAAGTTGATTAAAAGTTTGATGCTCAATCGATACTGTCTGTATTATCTGCAGCTCGAATCGTTTCTACAGCGATTGCTTCTCCTGCGGCTTTATGTGCTAGCTATACCTGGATTCTGGGTTTGAAACTGAATCCGAAGCCGGCATACTGCAGCTGTTACCACGTGCCTTATACGACGCTCAGACAACTGATACTCGATAGCCCACCGTACAGAGCCATCAGACTGCATCTCCAACCGCTTCCTGAGAAAAATTACTGTTCTTGACTCTTGCGGGAGAGAACGTGAAGAAAGAAAATAAAACGCAGGAAAGCTGCTCCTGAGTTTCTGCAACGTCCTGAATAACAATTGAGGGAGATTCAATGTTCACAGTCGAGTATTGAACAAAATTACTCCGAAATCAAGACGAACATTTAAGAAACTGATCAGACACACAGGGAAAACGACTTGAAGAGAAAGACAAGAAAACGAAGACACTGAAGAAGAAAGAAAAAAAAGAGTGAAACCACGGTACTTGGAAAAATGGAATCGTGTACAGACCCCATATTTTGAGACAATAAACACAGACTCTAGGAGAGACTTCCATTGGAGAGCCAGGCGGAGAGAGACTCGGAAAGGGAGAGATTGAAGAAGAGGCAGAGAGGGAGAGATAGAGAGAAAGAGAAAGAGAGAGATAGAGAGAAGAGGGAGTATGGAGAAAGACAGACATGGACAGAGACAGAGAGAGAGAGCCCGGAAAAGAGAGAGAGAGACTGGAGAGAGAAAGAGAGAGGAAGAGTGAGAGAGAAAGAGAGAGTGTGAGTGAGTGGGAGGCAGCAAGATAAAGAAAGCAAGAGAGAAAGAGAGAGAGAGAGAGAGGCACAACAACATGCTACTGACAGAACACCTGTGGTGTTGTTTCAAACTAATTTTACATCCAATCATACTAGAAATATCCTTCATTGGTGCAGACGTCAAATTGATCTGATTTTATACATTGCTACAGCTTTGAAACCTACAGCTAGTCAGAGCTCATCAAACTGGAATATACAAGCATTTCACCTAGTGCTGAATGCCCGAACCGGCACTACAATAATATGCAAACATAATATGCATTGTCATGAAGTCTTCATTGCATATAGATATTTGCGCAAGTTTAATACTGCAAGCACTTGACATTTACAATTTATGTTGCAATCTGCCTTAAATTGCTTCCGACACGTCCATAATGCCTCCAACACGCTCGACCACCTCATCCGTGGCCGCTGACAGCATCTGCATGACTTCCCTAAGCATTTGCTTTGTGACACGCTCCTCCATTGTGCGTGCTGACTGCGCTGATGTCTGCCCGACCGATGTGATTACCTCGGAAGTCTGCCGATGAACGATCTCCTCGACCAGAGATGGCAGTTGTGCTCGCAGTATGTCCATAATCATGTCCTGCAGTTCAGTTTGCTTTGAGGTCTGGTCTTGAGCGAGTTTGATTGAGCTGCGCATCTGCGACCTGCATGGGCACAAAGGATGATCATGTGCTCAAAGCAAGATTTTATGGAAATTGGCTGCATGACAAAGATGACTGCACTTGTATATTATATGGGTGGAGTGTCTGTATATACACAGTGACTAGAGGTCCCTTACCATTGGCAAGAGGTACCGGTGCCTAAAAAGTTTCCCTTGCCAACTCAAAGGTCCAGGAGATCTACATGTGTATATACATGCATGTGTGTATGCTATGTGTGTGTGTGTGTGCGTGTGTGCGTGCGTGCGCACGCGCGATATATGTGTGTAAGCTACATATGTCTGTATGTTATTTATGTGTGTACTAGTATGCTATATATGTGTGCATGTTATATATGTGTGGTGTGTATGCTTTCACACGCATACATTATATCTTACTCACACACACACACACACACAGGCTTCAGACATAACATGCTCTCTCTCTTGCGCGTGCGCACGCGCACACACACACACACACACACACACACACACGGAGCAGAGGATTCACACATGCATGCCAACCAATATCTTCAGAGAGGGAGAGAGAGAGAGAGAGCATTGCTGCTAGTCGCAAGGTTTCTGATTCTGTACAGCAAGGGTTTAATTTGCAGCCTTTCCTTCACTTTTGGGTTCAACGAAAGTTACCATTTTCTTTGTGGAAGACATGCAGCAGTTTATTGCATTATGATGCCATTAAGGCTAATTAAATCACTGTGCACACATGTAGACTAGACTACACAATCGGGTAACGGGCTCAAGACCAATACCTTGATCGATTGCCATTGTGTTGCCAGTGCTAACAGAGTGCAGGAAAGGATCTGGAACAAGGGTGAAAGGTCAAGTATATATATGTCTACGCCATAACCCATGCTGATGTGAATCAAAGCCTTTAGCAACTTCATGTGACAAGTGGAGGCTTTTACAAGGTTCCATACAAATCAACCACCTTTCAGGAGAGTGAACAGATGCTGTTTAAATTTTAAAACAAAAATATGGAAGAATATGGAGATTTGGCAGCAGAGAGAAAGACCAACAGGTGATAACTGTCAGCACACCGTATGGCTGTTAGCTGTTGCTCCTGTTTTGCAAGTTGTTGCTCAATGTGTCGCTGTTTGCGTTCAGCCTCTCGTGCTTCCTCCTGGTTGATGGGTTTATCCCACTCAATGAGACGATCTAAACAAGTAAACAGAAAGGATTGTTTTCTTTTTCAATGCTATTAAAATTGAGATTTTTTGTTCCTCATTTTCACTGCTTCGTTAAACTTTAAATTTAAAAAATGTTTTCTACTGTTCTCTTACACATTCTTCTGTTGACATGCACGACAGTGTGTGTGTGTGTGTGTGTGTGTGTGTGTGTGTGTGTGTGTGTGTGTGTGTGTGTGTGTGAAAGAGAGATAGAGAG
>JAOWAW010115577.1:0-13101 GCA_028565695.1 Nicola tetela
ATCAAACAAAGTTCATACAGAGTACTCAACTGAGCGCCTACGCTCTCTTTTGGCAACTGTCTTGGGTTGTCACACAGTGTGGGATACCCCAGAACCAGAGAACACTTTTGGGACATTTTCAGAAGAGTTTGCACTGGGACTGACTAAATCATGTGTATCGAGCAATGAACCCAGTCATGTACATGTACACATGCATGTTATGAGCAAGCTCATTTGTGATGTAAGCGTGCCAGTGGATACATCTTTCTATGGATGTCAGGCCAGGCAACTCACCAACCAATGACAAGCGAATCGATATCATTGTTTGTGTGAATTGTCGAAGGAGTTTTATTCACCCGACAATCACGAAGATCGGAGATGACTGGCCGAAATGTCGCCAAACAAATTTTGTTCTGGTGAAGAGTGGTGTTTTGAGAGAACACCGGTATATAAATGTACTTATCTGATAAAAGCACTAAGTTTTGGGGCCAGAAAGTGAGGAAGGGTTGTTCTTTGCTCAGCCATCCTTTACAGTTGGTGGTGCTTTCTTCTTCAAACACATGGTTTCCCACGCAATAGCGTACAAGGCGGTACAATGTACATCCTTGTACGCTCTTGGCCATGGTGCTAGCTTGGTATGTCCCGTATTCATGTTTCCCATACTCATGATAATAGCATCCACGACGGTTTCTCTCCCTCCCAAAGTTTTCTCCTGGGTTTTCAATATGTAGAAAGGGTCTGCAAGGATTCCATGTGCCTGCGCCACTTGCAAAATACCTCAGCGCTCATAAAACCAACAGAAATCCCTTTCTTGTTTTTAACAAGATAACCTCTTGACTTTGTTGATCTTGTGAAGTGGAACTCACAGAGTGTACTGTGAAGCCTGCTGTTGAAGCTGGTAATTGATTGGTCGAGCTGTTACTGTTAGGTGATAATTGTTTGCCAAGACCCTGTACTGTGGCTGCAACTCGGTGCAGTGGCAGTTGAAATGGCTGAATGTATAAAAATTCAAGAATTAATTTGTGCGCAGGTGCAAGCCCTATGCATAGTTTTCTCTAAATGTTAGACTAAAGGCTGTGTCTGTTGCAGAATGTGAGCTTTGTGATTTCTGAGATTTGTCTTAGGAGCTAGCATTGCATTCAATTTCAGCTTAGTTGGTATTGACAGTTGAACATGCCTTATGTTGAAACACTAATAGACAGGATTCAGGTAATTCTCTTTGATTTTGATTATTTTTTTTTAATTTTCAACCAACAGATTTTGGGCAAGTCAGCAGCTTTTGGAGTAAGTGATCATGAGGGTATAACATTTGGTGAAAATTGTACTGTGGGTAGTGATAGTGGCCACAAGCCTTACCCCCTTGTATTATGAAATGATAAGGCAAACAGTGTCTACTGTGGGATCTGATTCATGTACTAAGTACATAGGGGCTAAAATGTCTCTTGTCTAACTGTCTCTTCATTCTTCATTGGGCTGTGTAAAAAAAGAGGTTATCACTACCCACAGTACAATTTTCGCCAAATGTGCTCACAGCTTTAATGTGATTTCTTTGACCATGTTTCATAATTAATGATTTGTACTCAGTTCTGATCATCCCAAAGTCACCATGGTGGCCATGAAGCTAGTTTTTTCTTTGAGCTGGCACATTGGCCAAGCAGTTGGGATAGCACTTTTCATTTCAGCTAGGCACTTGGTTGCTGCAGGTTTGAGTTTGCTGTACCCAGTCTAAGCTGGCGAATAAGTGAGGAAATGTTAAGTAGTGGCTCTCCTGGCAAGAAAATTAATGGTGTTCTCAAACAAATTAATGCATTCACTCTATATCACCAGAGTGTGCAGCTGTGTGGTACATGAGAGTAACTTGGTTTGTTTCAGCTGGTGCTTATGAGAATGTTATTTTACTTCACCCTCTGCTGATTGAGTTTGGGATTGTTGTATGGATGTGGTTGGCTGTGATTGGCAGGGCAAGTTGGAAATGCTGATCTTGTTTTACCTTGCTTTTAGACACAACTGAGAGGCCTTGCCAAGAGCATTAACGTGGTAACCAACAGCCAGCAGCGTAATACTACAGTAAGTTGTATGCAGGGCAGGTCTGGTGAGGCACCTGCAGAAGTTGTTCTCATCTGTGCTTGTAAATATCTGCTGGCATCAGTTGTGGATGGCATCTATGGTATTCATTGTCTTAATTCACCATGGACCTCATCACCAGCAATGCAATGACACTGTGCATTAGCTGGCACGTCTTTTTGACACAAAAGTATTGCTATTCTTTCTGTATATGTGTCGTAAATGTGTTACTTTTGAATTCTATCTAAATTACTCAGGTTCTTTCCTGGCCCTCACAATCCCAGAACCAGCTCATGCAACCACTCTGTATTGAAGAAAGATCTTTATTCTGTACTTCTGAAAGACTGAAGAACTGAGCAAAACTGAAGTACTAAGAGAATTTTATAAGTTAATAAGTCAACGTGGCCTGCTGTTGTTGATGTGGCTCAACCCAGCTGTTGTTGATGCATCCTTAATAACTGCGCCGACATGGCATTATACCTGGCTGTTGTTGACGTGTCCTTAGTAACCGCGCCAACGTGGTGTTACCTGGTGTGCGAGTGAGTAGTTTCTAGCTACAGTGTGTGCATGACGGTGTGAGTAAGTGCAGAGTGCGTGTGTCTGGCCTGTGTGCATGAGTGCGCAAGTGAGTACAAAGTGTGTGACCTGCCTGCGTGAGTGTGTGAGTTTAAACAGTATTCTACTATATTCTACACATGTACAATGCAGGGGCATCAGGAAGTTAATCTCTATTTTCCAAAGAAACACCTAGGGGAAACAAATCTTTGCTAATGAGTAAATCAACACCAAAGCACATGTGCTCTCATTGTAAACCAAGCAAAACACAAAAATAGCACACACACCATATGCCCCTCAAAAGTACAGCCCGTTACTTGCAGGGAAGAGATCAACCACGCCATAGTAAACACTCTCATCTTTGGCAGTGTTGCCAACTGCAGAGAAATTTCTCAGCTTGGGTACAAACTCTCCATCCTTAACTAATGGTCAAACAGAGCCTTTGTACATCCCAGAACATGCACGGCTAACAGAAAAAAATCAGCTACACAGCACCACATATGCCCCCAACAGGCACCAAAACGGTCATTACAGCAAGGAAGTCTTCTCTCTTGATCAGCCAGTTGCAAGCCACCATCCTTCCCTTCTCTTCCCATTCTTTACTAGCTTTGTCGCTCTTTGCAGGTGTTGCAATTGAATTTTACTGGTGCCTTTCCCAGAGGTAATCGAGGACTCAGGAATACTCCAGGACAGAATTTAAAGGCTTGGACAGAGAAGGAGTCTACTCTTTTCAGCTTTTGCTAAGTAGGCTCGTGTGGTACCTATTGCTGCTCAGTGAGCAGCGACACACTCAATTGCTGGGGCGAAGAATTGCTTTCTCAATCATTCTTTTTTGGCTCTAGTTAAAGTGTAATTCTTTGTCATGCATGGCAAAGGCCTAGCTTGTGGATTGAAAAGCGCTTGGCAGAAAACAATGAGCAAGAAGATAGGTAGTTGCTTTGTGTATGTTGGCAAGGGCCACCAATGTGTTCCATACATTTGAATGGTGCATTCAAACGTATTCGCACATATTATCCACATATACGCACCACAGTGTGTAACCACCATTTAAAATGCTTCCATGGCTACATTTTGGACCAGTATATACCTTCAAGTTCTGGTAGGTAAATGTGTTTGTTCCAAGGTTATAAGTCGCTAAATTTTAACCTAGTCTCACATTCTAACTTTTTTGTTTGTGTACAGAGAGGTTCTTGCTTAGAAATCAAGAAATCAGGTGAGCTTATTATTTTAACATGACTGTCCTTGTGTTGTTGCTGCCTCTCAAGGAACACAGGCTGAAACACCTACATCCATGCACACTCACATGCACCGCACAGCTAGGTAGATGGGCAGTGCTACCCTCATGAAGTAACAAATTAAACCACAGGGCTACTTGATTTAGGTCAATTGCTGTTGAGTCCAATGTTCATTTTCATAGCATCTCTTTCTAATATCCTTGCATTGACTACACTCTCCTCTATCCCGCTTATCGCATCATCAAGCGGTCAGGCAGGCCAAGTACCACTGCTGCTGATGTTGTAACTGCTCACAGGCTGTGGAGACCATATTCCCCCACATCTAAGCCAATACAATCCAGGGTTTAGTGTACCCGCTCCAGGTCATGACCATAACCCAGTTCCTCTAGCAAAAGAGCTCATGTTTTCGCTTGCATTACTTCAAGTTATGGAACAACTTCACACGGCCTAATGTCGACTTTAGTGCAACAACTTCCTCAATAAAGCCACTGAGCACAGGTTCTTTGTTCTGCAGTGAATGAAATTAACTCATGAGACTTCTCACTGTTGTTCTTTTCGTTTTCCAAGAACAGTCAGGGGTGTAGCAAACCACCCTTTTTTGGGGGGAGGGGGTGTACTCAGCAATGAAATATCTGCAGCATAACATTGCCTTTGGACCCAATTCCACAAACTGTCATGATTTAGAAGTTATGAAATCACTGAACGCCAAATCAATGTCTAAAGTACGATTTAAACAACAGTAAACTATAGTACTGCTGCTGAGCACATGTAATCATTCAATAATTGGGCAGCCACGTCTCTACCACTAAGGCCAAGTCTTCAAGTGTTTCATGATCAGAGCACACCTTGAAGCTAACTCAATCATGAACAAGACTGCAGGCAACTCTTCTCAATGCAAAACAAAAGAATGACAATGTGTGATGTACATACTCCATCTCTGCCAGCATGGCATGACTGCTGTCCAGGCAGCTACCTGCTTTAACATCCTCTGATGTAGAACAAGAACACTATTTCTCTTCTATTTCACTCTGTTCAGGCATCATTTGCAAAGAAATAACATTTCTCAGTGCACCTCTGCAGCAATTCAGCCTTGGGATGTTAAAATGTAAAACAGGCTGCCATTTAGTTAATTATTGACACAGTTAATGCTGTAACTGATCATGGCACATTCCACTGAAAACTGAAGCACCTCTTTTATCTTTTTGGGATTTAATTGTTGTCCTAGACCCTTCAAGTCGTGATGGCTTCTACATGATCAAGCCTCAGCAGTACAGGGGCTCACCCTACAAAGCCTATTGTGATATGACAACTCAGGGAGGAGGTTGGACACTATTTGCCACAAAACTCTCCTACAGTTTTGTCTTCACAGCAACCGCGTTCAACCCGTATTCAGCCAAAAGTACAACATCTAATGCAGCGGGATGTATCTTACCAGGGACGAAGTGGTCTGAGGTGCTGTTTCGGTAAGATACAACTTTATCATATGAGTCGAGGGGTACATTTGGTCTAAGTTTGGCTCAGCCAAGCGACGGGTTTCTATAGGGTTGTCTGGCTATAAAAAGAGGACATGGTGATCGCAATATAAGAAGAAATGTAGTGGCACTGAAATGAATTGAAGCTGGAGTCTGTTTTAATAATTGTCAATAGAGATGTAAATTGTTGATGACTGAAATTGTGAGTAGAAAGCTGTGTGGCCCATTAGATAGGTATAAGGAAATGATTTTGACTTGTTTTCAAGGTTAAACGTGATCTGATCTGGATTTCATTACTTCATTAGTCATCATGGCCACCATAGAGTACACATGCAATATGCGCAGCATGCATATGCATACGCATGCACTCAGCAGTGAAGTATCTGAAAATGTTTATAGCAACCCATGATCAACTGACTTGAGAAAAACTGGTAAACTCTGGATAGCATACTACACAGAGGGAGCGCAGGGTGATTTTCTTTTAGTGAGATTTGCTCAATTCGAAAGGAAGGAGGCTTCAGGCCTCCATTTCATACATCAAGTCTTGGATCAGCATTAAATTTTGATCTTAATAGAGACTTCCCTAAGTTGATAAAAATCTGCAATTTCCAACCAATACTGTTAAACTCTGATTTTACTCTTGCACTTCTACTTGTTATCCTTGCTGGCAAGGAGGGCATGAATTATAATAATAAGAACCTTTCTTCATTGGACTTTTAGTTTTTCTGTAACATTCCATGCTGACTGCCTGCTGCCTTGTGTTTGTTCTCAGGTTTGGTCCACACACTTCTCCAGTTTATACAGTTTACAGTCGTTACAAAGGCTCTCACTCTGTAGCGAAAATGAACTTTAACAAGTTTTTGGAATGCCACAGCTTCTCTGCTGGGGCTTATGTTGATGGATTCACCAAGTACACACACGGAGGGAAACGGACTCCAGCACATGGCTATACTACTAGCTCTCAAATCCTCTATTATTACTCCTCTCAAGGCATCTCGTTTGGTCATGGCAGCCACAAAGATAAATATGTAGACTTATGGTATGTTGGTGAGGGGAAAAACTATGTCTTCTATGACTATTCCATCGCACAAGGTAAAAAATGTGTTGCTGGCATTTGCTATCTGAATAGCCCTGTCTGGTTGATGTATCGCTAGAGTAGGCTTTTGCTTTTAACAACTGTTTTGCAGTAACAGTCTACATTATGAGTCCTTTTTTTGCTATTTTTTTTTCTTCCACAAATGAAGGAGGAAGTTTGTTACAACAAGCCATACCTTCTATGGAATGTCTTCTTTGTAAACTGATGATCTCAGTAAACAAATACAGTCCCAAACAGTACACTTTCTGAAGGGTCTGTTCTCACACACCAGTGTGTCTGGTCTGTGTATTTGCATGGAATGGTGGGTTTAGTCTGGCCTGGTAGTCAAGGATTGATGTTCAAAAGTGATCAGGGGTCTTAAAAAGTCTGCTATTCATCAGTGGAATAGCTACTGTGATGTGAACCAGGGCTGAAGCACATGCAGTGATGCATGTTTCAGGCTTGAGCTTCATATACAGGGATTTTTTGAAGTTTCATCACCATCACAGTTTGTTTATCTTCTTGCCTGGCCATTTTATGTTCTAACAATCACAAACAACTATGCACTGTGACTGCAACCCATGACAGAGGGAGAGTTAGGGTCACTGACCTCATTCTGCCAAGAACTTTGGTTGTAGTTCCCATTTATGTACATACTTTACGATGGAAATCTTCAAACTTTGATGACTAGCATCATGAAAATGAGCTTGGTGACCCTAATTTTTTTCTCATGAGTGGATCAAATGTACTAAGAAGAGCTTGTAAATCAAATCTGAACGAAGTCTGACAGTAATGAAAATTTCTTGCCATCTGTTGCATATCACCTTAGACTGAAAGAAAGGGGCATAGTAATGGATAAGAGGAAAGAAAGATTGTCTGAAAAAAATAATGCCAATTGGGTGGATAGCATAAAAGTAAAGACAGCCTAGAAAGAGAGATAGAGAGAGCACGACAACAGACAGGTACACGCATTACTACGAGCGGCTCAAATTTGGTAGGACGAACTATGGAGCCAAATTGTTTTGGAGGGCTTTGATAAGGAGGACAGCATGCTTTGTGGCACTTTTCACCGATGCTGCTACCAATTTTATACTCACAAGAAAACAGAGAGACTAGAGCTGGCGCAAAATACTCTGCCACTGTCTCCAGGAACGTCTGATCCAAGAGGTGGAAGTGCTCGACAGACAGTACCTGAGGCAAATGACAACAGCAGCCGTCGTTCCAGTGGACTTCAAGCAGGTGATCATCATGTAATGAGCAACTCTAGACATGTGACGAGAAGTATGGCAGCTAGAACAAATCTGAAAGTTTGCTTGTTTTGCCAGAAAAAGGGATGGAAGCAGCACAGATGCAAAACAAGTGAGCACCTCTCTGAATGCCCAACTTTCCAAGCTTACTGCAGCAGTCCATGAAGCAGCCACTGTTCGTGAATCTGAGTGTATATTGATGGAGTTAGAAGGATGACCTGATCCAATTGCTGCAGAAATCTGCTATCACAGGTCATGTTATGCCATTTCCATAGATCAAAGAGCTCTTGAGAAAATAATCGAGGGGAGCATAGTAAAAGAGGAGAACATAGCAAAAGTTGCAGGATGTCAGGAACCATATGAGCGTGCCTTTGGGATTTTACGAAAGGAAACATGAACAAAAATCCTGAAAGAGCAACAAATAGCTCAGGAGTCTGCAGTGAAAGTCCCTGACCTGTGCCACCTTTACAGTGTGCTTCTTCACAGAGAGGGCATTGAAGCACCAGGATATTGTACTTTCAGACTGAAATTCAGAATGAAAACTATTAAAAAGATCATTCAGTGAAAGTCTTCAGTTCATCAGAAACAAGATAACAGAGCCAGAGATTGTTGTTGCTGCTGGAGTGCCCACAGAGGCTCTGCTTAATTAAGGTAGCATGTGTATATTCAAGTGCACCCAGTTCATCAGATGTGCAGTCATCAGGCAATACTAGTAATGATAGCAGCAGTGAAGGTACTTGTCTAGATCATCATGTTGGACAGACTGGTCACGGCTTTGCAAATGCAGATCAAGTGACATGTCAAGAATTGTTTAACCCTTTGTGACCCGACTGATTTCAATAAAAAAACGGCCATATTTGCCTTGTGGCAGAAATCAAGCTATAACTTTTTTGTTCTTGACTTCTCTATATACAAAGTTATGTTTTTCTTTAAACAGAAATTGCCATCTGAAACCAAATTTACCATAAAAAAAAAGACATCAGAGCATGATTTGTTGACCAAATTAATAGCACAATATTCCTTTGATCTGGGATTCTCTTGATGAATGATGCATTGCCAACTGTCCCTCATACAAACGATCTCACGTCTCATGCGATCAGTGCCCCAGCACCACTGTACAACTTCTTGGTTTGGCTTCTGACCGGATTACCTCATCCAGACAAATCCATTTCACAGGAGGAAAGAGTACAGGCACAAGATACAGTTCACTGCTATGCTCTGTCCATACAACAAGAGCTAATATACTGCTCAACAAATTAAAGGGTTGTATTCGTACATGCAAGCATTTGGCGTTGCCAATGACAGTGCGACACTTAATGCGCAGCACCCAGCTCATACGCATCTTAAACTAATATGGGCATGGGTGCTCAGAGAGCAAACTAGCTGAGTATGAGACCACTTTGGCAGAGGACCTGATGCACAGCAGTGAGCAGAGGTGCTACATACCTAACAATATCTCACTAGAAGCTCCTGTTGTCTCTTGCTGGGATAATCATGACTTAATGGAAGAGACGTTGAGTTGTGTTAGCACAACACACTGCAGAAATGGCGTCGTGATACAACGATGTTTCAGTTCTCTCTTGCATAGCTCCCATCAACCAACAACAGCCTGCATTTCAATTGATGACCAAACAACCAGCACTGGCAAAGCATTAGAACAAAAGCAGCCAAGACCAGCAAGACACTGTTCTATGCAAGTGGTACCCACAATCAGAGGAGACTGCAATGCTGGTGCACATTGTGGTCCACCACCTGCAAGATTACTGGCTGTAGCTGACCCTACACTTACCTGGCCATCTCAAGGAGTACATTTGGAAGCTATGAAGCTCGACCTCCTGTGGATCCTGCTCCAAGCAAGCTGTCAATTTACTGAGCTTGGCTGACCAATTGATGAAGCCCAATGCATTCTAGGATGGTCAGGCTTCAATGCAGAAATTGTGGATGTTGTGCCTGCCAAGAGTACTGTGGGCTATCTGCCGGTTATTCCTGACTCATCAACCAACCTGTCCACAGTATATAAGCTTCTGTTAAGGTCATGTGAAATAGCACGATGTCTCAGCCATGCCCATACAACCATCACGTTGGACCAAGCAATATATTGCAAACCCCAGGAGAAAATTTGGAAGAAGCCAGATGAATTCTGTAATGTTGCATGTGCTTTGTCTTGGTGCATTTTACATCACTGGAACTTTTCTTGCTGTCATCAGCAAGTGGTTTGGTAAAGCTGGCCTTCAGGATCTTCTGATTGAAAGTCGAGTGGTTGGTAATAGTGCCATAGATGGTGTCATGTCTGGGAAGCACTACAGCCGTGCCATCCAGGCACACAAGCTGCTCTGAGGCTTTAATGTGGCTCAAATAGCAAGAGCTTGAGAACACATTTTCTTTGGACCATGCGAGATCCTGAGGTCCTTCCAGTCATTCAGACTGTGCACAGATATCTTCAAGCAGTGAGACAGAGTGACTCACACTCAGCAGTGAAAAGCATTGTCTTACTGGTTTTGACCTGCTTGTAGATGCATGCCTTGAAGGTGATGACATTGCCTCTGAAGGTATGGCAAAGTTCTGGAATTCTTACCTTCATATGGGTGTCTCTTCTGCTGCAGTTTGTCAGGGCCACACGTGAAGCAAACTGGGAGCTGCACAATCCTGCATCAGTCATATGATCCCATGGCTTTTTACATATGACAGAGTTCATTATGCATGCTACTTGACAGTGTACTGGTGGGAGATGATACAGCACTGTGAGGTCAATCCACCTGTTTTTAAGATTCTTCAGCAAGGGGAATTCATAGTGCAATGAAGCACCACTTCTTCATTTGGGCAGGTGGTGATAGACCAATGCATCGAGCAAACTGTCAATCGCGAGAGCAAATCCAGAGGAGGGATTGTAGGCTTTAGCCTTAATACAGGTGCAGTACATCAATGGATCCTGACAGCCTACAAGTGAGCTGCCATTGTGCGTGTGTGCCATGAAACAGGCTCGGGCAAACATTTGTCCAAGTCTACTGTGGCTGTCCAGCACAAAGAGCTGTCAGATGCAAGGCTCAAGAAGGATGAAGATGATGTTTGCTAACTTGCCATCACCATTGAGGTCTGGGTCCACCCTTTCAGTGATGTGCTGGACACAATTGTCCACATGGCCAGCGAAGCCACTGCAACTGATGCTGTCCAGAAAGACCTGCTTACAGTCTTTGAAGTCGGTGAGCAAGCAATGAAGGAGTTTGTGTCACAGCAGCTTGAACAAAACGTTGTACCATTTCACAATCCAATTAAGAGCATGAAACCAAAGACCTTCTCCCTCGGTCAGAAGTCTGTAAAAGCAGGCAATAAAACAGGTGATTATCAAAGCTGATTGGGCCATTTTTGGCTGCCTCTTAGTGATTGCTCAGAAGAGGTCTATTGATGTACGCAGCTTATTCACATACTCTCTTGGCCCAGTGCTGTGGTCTCTTGCTAGTGCTGATGGTTTTCTAGCCTGGACAAACAAAGCAGCTTTACTTAGCCTGCTTGAGAGTGGCATGACTCCAGTGGAACATGTTACCCAAACAATGCAGTGTGGATCGTGGATGGTGTGGCCCTCTTGCAAAGTTTTCCAGTGATTTCATCAAGCACTACTTTTGAAGAGCTAGCATTTCAGGTCTTTACACAACTAATTTCACCATTGAAGTTTGGGTCTTCTCTAGCCGACTTCATCACAGATCAATACCTGGCCATCTTGATCAGGAACTGTGAATGTGTACGGCATGCAAAAAGTGGTGCCCTGCACATCCGCATTCTTCATCGCCAGCAAACCATACCACGGCAGTGGAAGAAGTATTTATTCTATGGCGGCAACAAGATGGACTTAGTCGACTTTTTGTATCAAGAATGGCAGGTGGAGAAATATGCTGCAATGCTATAGAGCAGATCTCTTTTGTTACCACTTGCCAAAAGTGCTTCTGCCTTAGCAGCTCTGATGGCAGATCTGTCACAGCGGTGGAGGTGGACAGACTCACCAACTGCACACATGAAGAGGCAGACATGTGACTTGTTCTACATGCCCAGCATGCTGCTTTTGATGGATATTCAAATGTAGTCATTAAGTCTCCTCACACTGATGTGGCCATATTGGCTGCAGCCCTTGCATCAAATTCGTCAATGTCAAATGTCAGCTTGTACTTTCGAACAGGGACAAAGCAGCGGGCACAGTTCATTTGTATGCACTCAATTGTGAATAATCTGGGTCAGCAAAAATGTAAAGCATTGATTGGCCTTCGTATATTCACTGGGTGTGATTCAACAAGCTGCTTTGTTGGCAAAGGCAAGAAGAAAGCTTTTTCATTGCTTCATCCAGGTGGTATCTGTCTGCTATGTGCGATCTTGGTCAGTCTTGGTGCCCGTCCCAAGAGTTACAGCATGAGTGTGAAGCACTCACTTGTGACATCTATGGCATGATGGAAGAATTGGTGAATGAGGCTCGTTACAAGTTATTTTGTGCCACATCCCCTCAATGTTATCAGCTTCCCCCTACACAGGACTCTTTGCACAGGCATGTTGAAAGGGCCTGCTACCAAGCAGCAATATGGAGAAAGGCATCTGTGTGCATGCGCAGCCCTGACATTCCCAGGCCAAATGGTCATAGCTGGATTATCCAGGATGAATACCCACAGTTGCATATTGACTGGATGGCACAACTTCCAGCACCCCAGGAGCTTTTGGAGCTGATCAGCTGTGGTTGCAAGTCCGAGCAGTCCTGTACCACTGCTCATTGTTCTTGCGTCTAGAACAGTCTGCCCTGCACTGATTGCTGCAAGTGAGCTGACTGTGCTAATCCCATGAATAATGAATCTTCACCAGGTAATAGAAGTTCTACCCATTACTATTTCTATGGATTTCCATCATGCAGATCAAGTTTAAAGTTCAAAGCTGATACTAATTTTTCATCAACAATTCAGTTTAAGATAGAGAATCTTCCTTACTATCTGGCAAATGCATGAGAGTCAGTGAACTGATCATCCAACCGCTTGCTGCCACTTCTCTGTGATGTCTTATCCACGTACAGTTGATGATGTCCTTGCTGAAGGTGAGCACGCTGAAGAAGATGAAGATGGCTCAGATTTTGAGGATTGGCATTGACACATATATTTTCCATCTTTTATGAATAATATTACTTGTAAGATATACATCATGATGTATAATGAGGCTGAATGATACACCTACCAATCAGTTCAAGACCAGCACTTGTGATCAATGTTGCTCATCCTGTGTCAAGTTTTGCTCTAACTTCTCAGTGTACCGCTGGCTTTGTTGAGCACTGTCCCAGCACAAATCAGATTTTACCGTAGAGTTCTTCAACATTGCTGCAGCTAAGCTGCCTGGCTGTTGACTTTCTCCCTGGTTTTGTTGCGCACCATAGTCCTTCTCCTTCTTCTTCTTCTTCTTCTTCTTCTTCTTCTTCTTCTTCTTCTTCTTCTTCTTCTTCTTCTTCTTCTTCT
>JAOWAW010115599.1:0-10014 GCA_028565695.1 Nicola tetela
AAGAAGAAGAAGAAGAAGAAGAAGAAGAAGAAGAAGAAGAAGAAGAAGAAGAAGAAGAAGAAGAAGAAGAAGCCCACTGCTTCTCTCCACCAACGCACAGAGATGCTCACTAGCATAGTACAGGCACCAACTAAATTATATGTCTAGATCTCTCAGTCTCCATTTCTGCGTCTGTCCTAGGTCATCGCATGTTTGTCTGTCTGTCTGCCTGCCTGCCTGCCTGTCTGCCTGCCTGCCTGCCAGTCTGCCCGTCTGCCTGCCTGTCTGTCTCTCTCCAAACCGCACGCCAAGTACAAAAGCTTGCCTATAAGTACGAAAAAACTTACTTGGATGCTCTCCAGCGCTGCTTGAATCTCCTGCTGCTGTCTACGATCTTTCCTTGGTTTTGCTTCCAAGGCTGTCTTCCCACTTGCCTGGTCCCCACTGTGGGTGCTTAAAAAATAAGGCGTGGTACAAATCGAAATTCTTTCATGCACTCCGTGCCTTCTCCGAGTCAAATTTGCTGTCGTCCAGCGAAGACCCAGTAGCACTGAGCAACCGAAACTTTTGATACAGCTCGCGACCTTTCTTTTTGAGGGTATCGATCTTGTTGTGGACATCTTTCCACTCAAATCTCCTGTCCCTACCCATGTCTTCCATTTTCTTGTTGAGTTGACGTGTGGCCTCTTCCTCCTTCGTCTTGCGGAGCATCATTGTCCCATCCCTTCCGTCCATGAGATCGGGCCATATTTCTAGCAAGTATCGTTCAGCATCGTCGTCAAACGTCCGGTTTGGCATCGTGGAGGCAGCAGAACTCGTGCAAAAGAAACCAGGAACTAGCAGAGTGCAAGGGCGTTTTGACTTTCCCGAAATCGAAAATTTGGGGTCTGCGGCTGTCGGCCACGTTTCTCGGCCACGGGATAATTTTTCGCGCCACTTTTCAAATCTCCATGACAACCACCCGAATATCGAAAACCGTAGCTGCTGTTTCCCGTAGTGTGAGTCGGGCCTTACTCCCCAGCTCATGCTGGTCTCCCGGTTGTAATAAGCATCTCGGTAGTTTCGGACTTGCTCAAAATGCAACTGCCTCATAGCGCCACTAACAATTTTCCCTTTTAGTACCGATTGAACAGCGAAGCTTGGTATTAGTTTTGGCATCCACAAACTGATGTGCTTGATGTTAAGCTTCCCAGCATCGACACTGTTTGCTCTCAGAACGTAATTATTTGCTGATTCCCGTGTAAACTCATAGGTGTACTTAACTCCGATGAAAGTGGTGTCAATGTCTTTGTGGGATCTGAATATTTGTGAAAGGGGAAGGAAGAGGCAAGGCTTTAGCTTTACGAAAAGCAAATCCTTGGTTGTAGGTACCAGCTACCAACATATTATCAAGAGCAGTACGAAGCTGCGCGCCATTAGGATTAGCTCCATCCCCAAAGGTCCCAACAGGGACCATCGTAGATCCAGTAACAAATTGCTTCGAATTAGCTCCAGCCGTCCCAGTGTCCTCATACCAGAGCATGTTCGTTGCTGTCAATCTTCCGTAATCTTCCGTAATCATCGGGTTTATTCATGTGATTGCCATTCTGCTGCTGGTATTCAACATACTGATACTCAGATGTAGATCTATCGATGTGGGGTGAATTGAACACCTTCCAGTAAGGTGCAACAACTTCGTTAGCCATTTCTCTGTATCGATACGATACATTTAAATTTTTTCAAAGTTTTGCAACATCGCTACCTGCTAATATAATTATTACTAATCATTACACAAGAGTTGTCAGACAAAGGGGTTTGGTTGACCATTTTCTTTATCAGTTCTTTCGATTTCCTTGTAAGAGCTTTCTTGGCTTGAGGATGCTTCATGAGTGGGGGAATTGTTTCCTTCATCACAGACGGCACTCTTTTTGAAGTTAATACCCTCTCGCCTAACCGTCGCGTGGGCGCGGAAGCCCGCTGAGCTAAATCCGATCCCAACTGCTCGGCTTTTTGTGTAGCATGTGCTAAAGCCAACTTCTTGACATCATCGACGAGATTTTTCACGTTCGTCGACTTCAATACATTACCCACCCGCTGACTTGCGTTTTTCAAAGGTACCTTGGTTGCTGTTGTAGCTAGCTTCTTGGCAAAATTGAGCAGATTTCCGAAAATACTTACACCAATAATCTTTCGCTTATACAACAAGTTCCTTTCTATCAATGTTTTTGCTCCCTCAACGAAATGTAAAAGCTTGCCCTCTCCTCGTTGAGATCAATTTCATTTCATTTTGGTCTGTGATTCGAATGGTCAGTTGCGATATCTGAGATTGTTTCGTGGTTGGCAGATAAATCTAGTTCCTCGGTTGAATACTGATGAGATACCTGGGGGCAGAAGTAGAGCTGAACGAGTGAATGATGTCTGTCTGCTTTCCGTTCGTGTATGAACTGTTCACTAAGCTGCATCGATATCGAATGGATACACTGTTGATTCTTTTGATATCAACAAGCTCATCGCTATCGTATCAAGCAGCCCGGCGTTGGAAGCGCTCCAGCCGGTCGGCTGAGTGCTTAGAGAGCCCTCTCCAGACAGTGTGGCCGTACTCCAGTATCAGGCTTATATAAATTTGATAAAATACTGACGGGGCTGAGGGAGATAGTCATGACAGTACCGAAGGCGATTTAGTTTCCGAAGGAGATTTCCAGCTTTCTGCAGGGTAGTGTCGATGTGTTTATTCCAACGCGTCTTCTGTGAGGCGGACCCTGAGATGGCGATGATGGGCGGTAGTACGCGGAGAAGAACCATAAAGAGTGATGTGCGGGGATGTTCTAATGTTGTATGTCGCTTGGTTTCAATGATGACCGTCTTGTCGCTGTTGGCCAGGAGTCTCCACTCTTTTAGCCAGGTGCCAGTTGCAGCTACTGCTGCCTATAGTGAAGTTTCGCATGTATTCCTTAAGTAGTGTGTGTGTGTGTGTGTGTGTGTGTGTGTGTGTGTGTGTGTGTGTGTGTGTGTGTGTGTGTGTGTGTGTGTGTTAGTGAGTGCTGTGTCGTCTACGAATACCCGGCCGCGGACATTTCATCATGGCACGGACAGGTCAACACATGTTCATCAAACTTACAGTCTTTGAAGCAATCATACACTGGACAGAATGTCCGCACAGACACTGTGGTATGAGAACATTCTCTCACGTCACACCGCCTCAAAAGCGGAATTTTACAGGCCGTAGCTCAGGAAGCCTGGTCAACCTCTCTCGCCCTGATACAGTTATGAGCAGTTAGTAGGGAGAAGTTTGAGGTAAAACAGTTCAGTGAATATAGTTTGCGTGGACTCACAGCGATGCTTAGTTCAAAAGGTATAGCCACTTCTCGTGGATTAGTTCAGTGTAAAACTCTTTCTATTTGCTTGCGAACAATTTAGTTATGGGGTAATCCTCTTGGCAGTGCAAAAGACACATTTCATGCCGTTCCTCTGGTCTCTCCTACTCTAGATTTACATTTGCAAAACGACACAATATAGACTGCAGGTCGTGGTCTACAGTCGTTTGGAGCCTTTATGCTTTATGCTAGCGGGTGTTGCCTGGCCAAATCAGCCACCAGCGAAACTATTACTTCACAGGTTGCTGACTGTAGAAATGCAAAAAAAATCCATGGAAGAGCAAGCACTAACATTCTGGGATTGTCACCGTGCGGATAAATTTCTAAGACAATGAGAAAAAGCATCCTTCCCGTCTCGACAATTCCTGTCGCGACGATTCCTGGCAGCTCTGGTCTAAAAAGAAAGTAGCTGTAAAGGAAAACAAAGTGAGCTCGCTGATACAGTTCATTCTTGAGAGCGTCATTGTAGGAATCGCAATCGGAGGAGTCACATTCGTTTACGTCTCAAGTCTGTTCTTCGTCATCACAAAGGCAATAGACGTTCTCCACGATCGCGTCGATATCGAGGTGGACGTCCCCGATGAGGATGTCGAGACATTGGTCTTACGAAGCCATTCGATCAGATTCCAACCGTCAGGAACGAACCGTTGAGCCCATGATGGTAGCCAACAGCCATTGGCTACCGTTGCCTCAATGGTCGTTGAGCCTGTTGAGAGTGCCCTGATGGAGAACACAGTCGAGAGCACACAAAAAAAATTCAATTCTGGCTGTCGAGGTGACAACCACAACTTCAAAAGCCTATTGTTTCGTAAACGGGTTATGACTGGTCAGCCAGAGAAGAGCTACACACCACAGCTATGTCTACGGGTCTATCTGTAGGTACATGGTGCGGAACGGCCAAAATTGAAATTTTTGGTGAGCTGTCAGGGAAAAGAGTGCCTTCTATGCTCACTACACTCAAGAACGCCATTGAGAGTCCGTTGTTGATTCCATCACGAACAACTTTCATCGGAGCGTTCGTTCCCATCGACTTTCGTCAAAGCGAGGTTGAAAGACAAAATAAGTGGAATATATTCCACTTTTCTATTTATCAAACACACAGTCAATAAGACCGTCTGAGAGCTTCCCGTTGAAGGCTCCCCTTGGAGACTACCATTGGCTCTGCCATCAACGACTCCGTTGACAGCTCTGTTTACCTCGATGATCGCCCTTCTTTTCTATTTATTCTTTCAACGTTATCAATGGAGATCCATGAATTGAGCTGAGGCCCTTACCCTTTCCACTTCACCAGGACCATACTTTTCTTCTTATCTTACCTCAATATCTTTTCAATTCTGAACATGTCTTGCTCGGTCTTCTGTAACTCAGCCTCGTAAAACAAGCCATCTATTCTTTCGCTGTTCAAGTCTTCAAGTTTGTAAGTTACTGGGTCTGCCCTTTGAACTTCAACGATCTTGAATATCTCCTCTGTCCATCTTGGAGTGTACCCCTTCTCGAAGATTGCTTTCTTTTTGCTGCTGTGCACTCAATCGTCTATTTTAAACTTAGCCGGCGGTGGTGCTCTGACCGTTTTTCAATAAAGGTTCCCGTAGACTTTTTCTTCGTTCTTCTTCAAAGAAGCCTCCTTCGGCTTCCTTTTGACACTTCAGTGGTACTTAGCGTTGCAAAGACTAATAAGCGTGTTGAGAATATCAATGTATCTGCAGGCGTTATTGGCGCTGAAGTACTTACACATCCACTCTTTCATAGTGCGATTGAACCTCTCCACAACGACTGCTCTAACCCTCGTTGTGAGTGCTGTCCAGTTCAATATTGTGATCCTTCAACCAGCCCCGAAACACTTAATTGAAGAACTTGGTGCCCTGATCAACCCACAATTTTCCCAGTTTCCTCCTGCTCGATTTGACAATGTGTTGAAAAGCGTCAGTGATCGAATTCCCCGTTTTATTTCTCAGAGGAACTAATCAGGCATATTTTGAGAAAACATCAATGACGCAGAGCAAATACTTGTAGCATTCGTTTTGTTTGCTACTCCACTGCATGTCAATCAAATCGGCATTCCAAACATTATTGATTCCTTTGACAATCACCTGTCTTCGACGAAACTTTCTCCTGAAAGGGGTTATGAAGCTCAATGACCAACTGATCTTTCCACCTTAGCTGCGACTTTAGTTGTTTCTTTACACAGCTTCCAAAATTGACTCCACTGATGAAATGTTGAATCATGTTTTCATTGATTTCCGGTTCCGAAAAGTCCAGGAGAATATTGAGCATTGAACTGCCTTTCGATTGTTCTAAGATGAAGTAACTGATGTAGTAGCTGAACATCACACTGTCGACGTCTTGAATGTGCGAGTCGCTAAAGACGCCTGCTTTTCGACTCGTTGCCATAAACAAGACAACATCATCACTCGGATGAACACAAAAGTTGTGAAAATACTCGACATGTTTCGAATCCGGTTGAGTTACAATGCAAACCCAATGAGTTCTCTTAATCTTACCATCAAGGAAAACCTGCGTGTTTATCACGACGCTGTCATCACCTCCGATTTTCTTAGGGAGTATGTCCTTGAAGTAGATCCCGCGGAAGTTTTTCACGCTTTTCAAGATCTGATCAATGTTCTTGTTAGACAGAGCTTTAACTATCTCATGAGGGCCGGGAGAGCCCAGAGGAGCTCTCCCCTCTTTCTTTTCCCGCCCTCGCCTTGTCCCAGGCAACTGAAGCTGTTGCCCAGTTCTGGGAAGTTGAAGACCTTGTCCTCGTTGACCTGTCCCCCTTTGCCCAAATCCCAACATTTTCCCAATCACAGGAGTGGCAATACCAGCCAACATGCTCCCGGCAAACGGTCCCAAGACCACCTTACTTGCTCAGTTGAGACTTTGACAGTCTGACATCCACACCTCACCCTGCTGTATTTGCTTTCCCAACTCAGTTGATTTGAGTTTTTGTCAACGTGAGCTGATCAGGACCAGATAATTGCCTAGCAGATAAGAGTAAAGTGATTCCTTGCCTGGCGTTTACAGCCATTGCAAGACTTTGTTTTTCCCCAGCGGTGCCTGAACTTGTTATTCTTGTGGACATTATGCCATGAGTACCAAATATCGGCTGAGATTAGGGCTAATTTGTAAGTTTAAGGAATGTCCACCTCGATGGGAGGGTTGAAGTAGACGGTAAAGTTCAAAGATCTTCCTGAAGCTGTGTTGCTGTCCAAAAGCAACGTCATTCCAAAGGTCTTCTTTATATGAGGACACAAAAAAATATTTTGCATTGATCTTTGGTGATGACCTTATCTTCCAACAACTTATCCAAAATTGTTACCATTTCGTTATCTAACGCTCGAGAGACTTTAAACTGGTTAAAACATCGAGCCTTTCCACCAGTTCATCGGGAGTCTTATGATAGGACACCCGACGCACACCGTATTTTTTCGATCAAGGGATCATTTCACCATTCTGATCAATGAGCTTCGAGAAGGTTTTGACGGCTGCTGGACTGTACGTCTACTTCGACTTGTATTGTTTCGTTTTCAATTCTAGAAAGTCTCTATCAATTTTTCGACTCAGAACTTTCTTGCCTTGCTTGCCTTCTCTGTAAACTTCCAACTTTAGTTGACCGAGATTTTCTGGATCTACCAAAGGTTGCCAAACATGTTGTCAGCGGTTAGTTTGTACGGATTCTTTCACTTTTGTTGACGTTGATTTCCTGGCCGGTTCTGGTCGGCACAATTGCAGCCTTCTTCCCCTGGGTGAGCGGCTTGAGACCATTACTGTATTGCCTCAGAGTTTCGGGTTCGTTCTGCTTTTCTTTCGCGAAACCACACCACCTGTTTTGAGCGTTTAGCTGTGTAAAGGTGCAGCAATGTGTTGTTTTATCGTCTCGATGCGTTTGATAGGAGCAACAGTCAGTTGACTTAACATTGGCAAATTCACTTCTCTCAACACATCCAAGTCTATCCCAATATAGGGATTTAGATCTATCCTTGGGCGTTGAGGACTCGATGAGGAAAGCGCCGGCTGCGGTGGTTGTTGAGGTTGAAGGAGTTGCCGCTGTGTTAACGGTAAATTTCGCAACGGAGCCGCTTCTTGATCGTCGAATTTTCCCGTGGTGGCTTCCTGGTTTTCTTGCAACTTGGCAATCAAGGCGTTCTGCCTCTCGTCCGTTTTTCTTGCCGTTCTTCCTCTGACTTCGTCTGTTGCTCCTGTAATTCTACTACTATCTCTCATTGAAATCGTTGCTTTGCTATTTTCTCGTCACCCACTCGTTTTCTCAAGATCCGCAGATTCTCTAAATATTTATCAATGAGTTTGTTTCTATCAGCAATACTTTTCACCGTTCGAAAATCCGCCATCTTCTTTATTCTTCAGCAAATTTTTCATTTTTTTTCATTTCACATCTCTTTCGACAGATTTATTCTAAATTATCATTGAGATGTTGTCAATTTGCTGCAAGTGGTCTTCGATTTACTGTCAAGTTGTAAAACCTGTCAAAGTTTTGCCAATACATTTCGGGAACGTGCTTCACTGTTTCATCCAAACACATGAAATGATGACGCTTCGATGTTGCTTCTCGATAAAACCTCTGAAACTCGTCTTTCCCAAAGCCTCTCGCGTGATCAGTTGCAATGCTCAAAACATCCCAGTTATCTGACGATGGGAAGAGAAGCATTTTGTGTTTCGTCTGATGTATTTCGCAACGTCATAATAACTTTGGCAGATGTAGATGCAGTTACAATTCTTGTTTTGACTGAGTGAAAAGTACTCCGCGATTCAATCCCTGTTTCACTTACCGATTTTAATGTCGTCAAGCACGATGACTTTGTTCTCTTCATTGTCTAAGTCCTCCACAGGCACGATTTCTTTGGGAGGTTCAATGTCGAGAATGTGCTCCCCTGTTTTGTTTTCTATCAAACCGAAGAAATCTCGCAACATCAAGTATTTTCTTTTGATTGGGATTGATGGTGTAAATTATAATTTTTTCGGGGTTCATCCACTGAATCAGCATGTTGCAAACCGTGTTTGTTTCACCTCATCCCGTTGGTCCTACGAACATGTAATGACAATCGGGTAAGAAGATATGATTCCTCGATTTTTCACTCCTGCTCTCTCCAGTATCAAAGTTAATTACTTTCATTATTCTTCATTGTAGAATTCGTTTTATACTCGGTCTGTGAGGAAGCTTTTCTTCTTCTTGATTGGATAGCGGTGTGGTGCTAACTGCGGAGAAATATTGATGAGTGCGATTTCCTTGAGCAAAATCCTTGGCTTAAGATCAGTGAGGTGGGTCACTGTATCAGGAGGTATGAAAGGAACAGTTGTCTTAGAGTCCTCTGCCAGGTAGGTAAACCACCCTGAAACTTCCACTGATTCGCAAAACGAGGGTTCTTTAATAATCGTAATTTGATGAGAACATTAGTCGACAATTCCGACTGTCGATGAAACACCTGAGGCGCAGCCAGGAACTCGAAATACACTTGTAACTGTGCTCTGTTTGTTTATCTTCCAATTTGAAAAGATAAAGGTCTGACAGAGGTAAGTCTGAACATGTTGACAATGTTTGTCTCTCGACTTGATATGCGATCAAGTTTGCATGCGGAATAAAAGTTCAGTGAGATTACATTTCCTTGCAATGTCAGATTACTCGAGTACGTCTCAAACGCGTAGTTACCGTCAGCAGTCTTGGAAGGGGTGTAGTTGATGCAGTGAGTATCCAGCGTTGCCAAGGTGTAATTAGTGGTCTTCTTGAGGATATCAGCTTGGTCCCTGTACAAGAGTCTATGCACAAGTACATTCATTGGGCCAGCGGGACCTTGTGGTCCTTGTTCTCCTCGCAGACCTCTAATGTTAGCAGACGGATACCAAGCTACAGGGTCGCCGTTTTTCCTGAAAACATCACCAGTAACGTAGTTCAGATAGTAATCATTGACCACTCCGAGGTCCAGTTCTGGGTCTCTTGTTCCTGTATGCCACGTTGATCCTTGAGGGCCAGCGGGACCTTGAGGTTCTTTTTCCAGCAGTCTTGGCATGCTCCTCAAGAACTGGCAGTTTCTCCTGGATCTCACCTACCTTCGAAGTTAACTGCTCATTGACGCGAATCTAAGCATTCACATCTGCCTATCAAGCGAAGGCAGTCAAATCTACGCTTCCAAATCCCTCTTGTGTTGTTTCAAACTTAATGCTTGACATCATTTCTTATCTATAGAAGACGCCTTTTTTGTATTTGGTGTAGTTGCTGTGCTGAAGAAAGTTGTTAGAGAAGAAGACTTTACAACTCATTGGCATGATGCTTGACTGGTTGAAAAGTGGGATGTATCCCACTTTTTTTTCTGGCTCACTCAGTCTCACCCTGAACTCACTCTCAACTTACTCTCAACTCACTCTCAACTCACTTTCAACTCACTCACTCTCGACTACTTTGTGTCCGTAAGCCAGAGTAGTTTAACCATCCGCGGTGATGTGTCGCTTGTCGTTGCAGCAGCTCAAGCCGACTTTGTTCAACTTGTACAATTTGATCTGGTGGTGGTCAGAGCAAATCGTCTTCATTTGCACCAGTGATTGCGTCTTATCGTGGAGCGTCTTCATTTGCACCAGTGATTGCGTCTTATCGTGGAGCGTCTTCATTTGCGCCAGTGATTGCGTCTTATCGCGGAGCGTCTTCATTTGCACCAGTGATTGCGTCTTATCG
>JAOWAW010115643.1:0-24573 GCA_028565695.1 Nicola tetela
GGGCCTGTAGTTCAATTGGTTAGAACCCACGGCTCATAACCGTGTTGTTGCAGGTTCGAGTCCTGCCGGGCCCACCACCCTCGCAAATGAAGGCCGATTCAGTGACCGCGTTCAGCGTATGTCAAAACATGCGAGGGGTCAAGGAAGGGCAAAAACTCTAGGAAATCAGCCAAAAAAAGAGCCCGGAAAGCCATGATGGCCTTGCCGAGCGCTTGATCTTTCTTGGAATGCAGATCAAGTTACCCGGACAAGGTGATATGGTCAACAGAAAAAGTGATTTTTCTGAACAGGAGTTTTTTGCCTGAATTCTGGCCAGTTTTTGCGTAAATCGCCATGCAAGGACTGGCTCATCTCTACCCGAATCGAGGCATCACTGTCACGACCGCCCTGAATCGGCAACTTGCCACCATAATTGATGGCTGGGGACTGCCGCATCAGAGCATAAAACCTGTTGTCCGGATCAATCACTTGTTCTGGGGTTTGTTTTGGAAACACCGGCTACGATGGCCGGATTGGGATGGATGCGACCGGTAACCGCCGGTGTCCGCTGTCCCCAAGCTGCCGCCGATTGTCGAGGGTGGCAGGTCAGGAGCCGACCATTGGCACGGGTCTGGGCGCTATGACCGCGGTGACCGACGTGACAGAAGTCTCAATCACTGGACATATGGCCAACGCGTCGATCATTCACGGATCCGGCGGGTATTGGCCATACTTGCCGCCAGCTGGCACCAAATTGATCCGGACGGCCGCCGTGGCAAACGGTTCCGGACATCTGCTAAGATACTGACCGAGATTGCCGCCTCGCTGAACAAGGTCGATGGGATCAGTTTTGTGACCAAGGCCTCGATCGCGGTGCGCCTCGGCATGCATCGCAACACGATCTATAAGCATTGCAAGGCGATGGAGCGGGCCGGCGTGATCATACAAGGCCATTACGCCATGCCCAAGGGTAGTGACTTCAAGACATACACGGTATTTGGCGTACCGGGGCTGACTGGCAGACTACCCGTGATCTTGCGCTTTCGCCGGCGTCATGCGCGGCACACAAAGTTGGTGCAGATTACCTGGCCACTAGCCACCATTGCGCGGTATGGCCAGCGGGCATTACCGCAATTATCGTCACCCGTTCTGGTGGCGCCGGCCAATGAGAATATCTTCAAAAATGTGCACAGTACCTGTGACTACCAATTATCTCTAAACCAAGCAGTTAATCCGCCGCGACAAGACAGCCGCAAGCGGCTAAAGGGGGGAAGCGGAGCCGCGCCTTCGGCTCGGCAAGTCGATATTGTGGCCGCCAATGGCGGCCGGAGCGTGCGTCCGGCGCCAAAGCCTGTCCTGAAACGCCTCATCTCGGCCGAGCAGGGTAGCCTTGAAGGCAGAGCCTCGCGATTTTCTGCCTCGCATCACGACAGGCAGTTATCAGCGATCCAGAGGATCAGGAGCGTGATGCAGGCCTGGGAGCGGGACTTTGGGCATCTGGATAATTACCAGCCAATAGTGGGCTTCCCGCGCGGCTGGATGCGGGCCCGGGTGCTCGCGATCACGGACGCAGAATGGCACGCCCTGGTCCGGCTGGTTCTGTCCCGGCCGCTGCTGACTGGCGCCGCGCCGATGCAGGATGGCCGGCTATTTCAGCTCAACTTCTGGTGGCTGATGCAGGAGGCACCAAGGTTGTTGGCGCAGCTGGCAAACTCGGAGCGAAGCGTAACCGGCCCGCCTCGCCGCCCACCCACATCCCCTGCCTCTTCACGGCTGAAACGCTTGCGCCCCGGCGAACGTCAGCAGATCATCGCAGATATCCGTACCCGCAGCCCTGAACTGGCCGCCGCACTGGAGCGGCTCGGCCGCGGCATTGAAGAAGACGGAGTCTAACGCATGATGCTGCCATCACGCATCGTTTTGCCAGTTGCATAGCCGACAAGACGCTCTACAGTGCTGCGATCGCCACAAAATTGGGTTTGATGCCTGTGATGACAGGTTTACCATCACCATCACGGTCAAAGGATACAGCTTCGATATGTTGCAATAGAAACTGTGTCTCTTCACCAGACTTGATGGCCTTGGCAAGCGCAGGGTAAAAGCGGTTCTGATGGAACATGGTTGGCTCGGGAAGCCTGTCAATGGCCAGAAGTTGTTGCTTTAATGCGTCAATTGCCTGCTCATTCTCCATAATACGCGTATTAACCATATGCGAAGCCGACAACCCTGAAGCCAATGCGTCAATCAGCCGCTCATTCGCACGTTCCTTGTCTTTGATTTGCTGATCAAGATGGTCTTTTTGCTGACTGACCTTTTCACAGGCCAGATACAATTGCGTCCTCCAGCCATTCCACAATGTGTCTGATTGCGTCGATAAATACGCGCGAAGCATCTCAAATATCTGGGCAATGGCATAACGCTTGCTGTTGTCACATGTCTGGTGCCGTTTGAACGTGCCGCAGATCATGTAACGTTGTTCCGCGCGTGCCATCCTGGCCTCGCATCGGGCGCAAAAGCAAGGCAGTGTGAATTTACTAAAAGACTGTCGTTTCTGATGCGTCTGATGTCTGGCTTCACGAAGCGCCTGCACTTTGAACCACAATTCATCATCAATGATACGCAGATGCGGCGCTTCCTGCATCACCCATTCGGTGCTGTCCTTGACACGGGTCTGGCGCTTGGCCGTGACCGGATGCTTGGTTTCCGGACAGCGCCCCCAGACCAGCAACCCCCGATAAAGCGCGTTCTGCAATATCCCGTCCTTGCGACCATAATGACCGGTGATCGTGACAGGTGACCATTTGCCGCCCCTGGGACTGGGGATGCCAGCTTCATTCAGTCGTTTGACGATCTGCAGGACCGGTTTGCCGGCAGCGTAATCCTCGTAGATCGAGCGCACCACGCCAGCCTGCTCAGGATCGATCTCGCGCAAGCCCGGCTCATATTCGCCCGCGTCATTGAGAGGGCGCACCCGATAGCCATAAGCCAACCCACCGCCCGCCTTGCCTGCTTTGATATTGCCAATCTGGCCGCGCCTTGTCCGCTCACTTGTCTGCTGTAGCTGCATTGATGCCATCACCCCATTAACACAGATATGCATTTCGCTGATTTCATCTTCCATCAGGGTGCGAATCTGTACGCCGTGAAATTTTGCCAGCCTGTAAATATGAGCTACATCTTCCAGCGAACGGCTTAGCCGGTCAAGGGCTTCGGTGACGATGATGTCACAGGTCTCGCGCCGCACTTCGGCGAGCAAGGCCTGAATGCCAGGCCGGCCAATCATAAAAGCCCCTGATCTGGCCCGGTCCTCGAATATATGTCTCACCTGCTCATCAGGGCGCAATGCGGCCTTGCAGTGGGCGGTCTGATCCTCAATTGACCGGTCATTCTGCAAATCACTCGAATAGCGGGCATAGATGATGACGTTCTTCCTGGCGGGCTTGCTGGTCTGCTTGGGACCCGACCGGGTTTGTGCCTGTGCAATTTGTGCCTGTGTGACTTGTGTTTTCATTGAGATTTCCTCTTCATGTTTGATCGGGTTGGCATAGTCGGTGCCTGATCGCGGTGAGAATAAGACAGCGTCGCCATGGCTGTGATTTATCCTTGACGAACAATTTCAAACTCCGGTAGTTTTTTGCTATTATATAGATACCCGCTACCATATAGCTATCAGATAACTATCTGGTTTTGATAAGCTACTTGCTTTCTAAACAACCAAATCAATCCGAGGAGACGTCGATGCCAATCATTTCAATCGCCAACCCGAAAGGCGGCACGGGCAAAACAACGCTCGCCCTGTCGATAGCGCAGGTTCTGTGTCAACGCGCTCACACCGTAAGGCTGCTCGAAGCAGATCCAAACCAGCCACTTGAAACATGGGCTCACCTCAAGCCCGCTGCCATCCCAGAAGGCCTGGCCATCATTACCGGCGTTGATGAGAGCCGTTTTACACAATTGGTCAGGGAAGCTGACGATCAGGCTGACTGGGTGATCATTGATCCAGAGGGCAGCAAAAACATCGTTATGGCCTATGCCATCTCAGTTGCTGATCTTGTGGTTGTCCCGTTGCAGGGAAGTCAGTTGGACGCCGACCAGGCCATTGATGTGATCCGGATGATCAGAGACCAGTCGCAAATGAGCAAACGCGACATTCCTCATTGTCTGCTGTTCACCCGGACAACGACCCTGCAACCAAGAGACTTTAGACACATCATGGGCCAGCTGGATGAGGCGGACATACCGGTATTGGGCGTTCAACTGACCGAGCGTGCCGCCTTTCGGGCCATGCTGCAAACGGGTGACACCCTCTATAGCCTTGATGAAAGGCTTGTCACCAAGCCGGCGGCAGCCATTGCAAATGCCGAGGCATTGGTTGATGCTCTCATTCATGATTTTATGAAGGAGGCGGCGTAATGTCTGAACGGAAAAACCTGATCGATGACCGGCTTAAAGGCGTTGATCCCGCAATAGCTGAGAAAAGCGGGTTTACCCGCCGTATGGCGCCAGCCGACACGCAATCCGCACCGGTCATTGATGGCCGTTCCCTGCGCCGCACGGGTCGGAACAAGCAAATCAACATGAAAGTTACCGAGGCGACACATACGCGGTTCTGGCAAACAGCACAACGCCATGGCTTCACCGCCGGCGAGCAATTGCTTATCCATCTTCTTGATCAGGACGACGATAACGCATGACGATGGCAAAAGGCTGATGTCTATCGGGCATGTCTGCTCAAACAGTCATTCCTCACAACCATTCACTACCTTGTTAATAGCGGGTAGCTATCTGTTTGATATCGGATAGCTTGTGTTGGCATGCCAAGCGGTGTCTGGTGGTTCAGTCGGTCTGGCAGAACGACTTCCTTGTCATGAGGATGTCCCATTCTCATTGGAGAGGATGACGAAAGGGTCTTCGGTGTGATCTGGCTGGGTGAAGGGAGAAAGTTGTTTTTCTTCCGTCCGGTCAGGTCGCAATGGAGACTGATTATGTCAAAAACCATGACACAATCCAAGACAAAGGCCAAACTGGAGACACCTGCCAGCAAAGCCAAGACTGCGGCGGCCACAAAGCCTGCATCATCTAGCCCCAAAGCATCAAAAGCGGATGCCCCCACAATGGATATCCGCACGGTGCCATTGGCATCGCTCACGCTTGATCCGGGTAATGTGCGTAAATCCCGTGTTTCGGATCATGCCACGGCCGAACTGGCGGCATCGATTGCCACTGTAGGACTGATTACCCCATTGGGATGTTTCGAGACCACCAGGGGCAAGAAACCCGCCTATAGCGTTGTCGCGGGTGGGCGTCGTCTGACGGCCCTGCACCAGCTGGCCGCTGAGGACAAGCTGCCGGCCTCACTCGAAGACGGCATTCCTGTCGTCGTGTTCAGCGGCAAAAGTGAAATGACCGAGATCTCATTGGCCGAAAATGTCGTGCGCGCCGATATGACGGCGGTGGATCAGATCGAGGCGTGGGGCAGGCTGCATGAAGGTGGCATGGCCGCCCAGACGATTGCCGCCCGCTTTGGTGTTGCCGAAGGGCTGGTCAAACAGCGCCTGCGGCTGGCCGGTGTGGCAAAACCCATTCTGGAAGCGTTTCGCGACGAGACGATAGATATGGATGCGCTGAAAGCCTTTGCCCTGACCGACGATCAAACACGCCAGATGGAGGTGTTCGAGGCGGTTGATCCGGACCACTGGAACCTTGAGACAATTGTCCGGCGCCAGATCACCAATGAGGCCGGCACGCTGGCAGACCGGATGGCAAGGTTTGTCGGGCTCGATGCCTATCGCGCGGCAGGCGGGGCGGTATTGCAGGATTTGTTCTGCGAGAATGATCGCGGCATTATCCTGAGTGATGGCGCGCTGCTGGAGAGCCTGGCGGCTGAGAAACTGGCTACAATGCACAAGGAGTTTGAGGCCGAAGGCTGGCTTTGGGTCGAGCATGTGGAGAACTTCCACAATGACAAGGTCTATGGTTCGCGTCAGCTCAATATGGAAGGGGCCGTGGCGAGCGCAGAAGAGGCGGCACGACTGGCTGAGATTGAAGATATTTATGGTACGGAAGGTCAGGATTGCGACGCTCTTGAGGCCGAACAGGATCAAATCGAGACAGCGATTGCAGAGCGCGGCTATTGGTCGGATGCACAAAAGGCCATCGCCGGAATGTTCTATTGCATCAACCATAACGGTGATATCGGCATCCGGTGCGGTGTTGTCCTGGCCGCAGATGATCCAACGCGAACAGGCGATAAGGCCGGAGCGCAGGACAAGCCCCTGCTCAGTGCCAGACTGGCCGAAGATCTGGGTGGCTATCGCACGCAGATCACACAAGCACATCTGATGCAAAGCCCTGAACTGGCCTGTGATATTTTGGTCTATAATCTGGCCATCACACTGCTTGGCGGCTGGCACCAACGCATAGGCTCGATCACAGTGACCGAGAATCATCTTGCGCAGCAGCCAGACGCGTTGCCCTGCGGTGATGCGATCATCAAGGGGCGTGATGCGCTTAATCTCGAATGGGCATCATGTGAGGATGATTGTGAGCGGTTCGCGGCTCTGCGGGCTATTCCAGCACCGGACAAGCAAGCCTTGCTGGCTTATTGCGTGGCGACCTCGATTAATGTGCGTCTGGCGGATGCGGCAGCGACCAACAGCCTTGATGAGCTTGTTGTTGGTGCCCTGCCGATTGACTGGGCGGCGGCATGGCGTCCGGATACCGGTTTTTGGAACCGGCTGACCAAAGCTGGCATAGAAACCCTTGTGTCGCCGGTGTTGGGTGATGACTGGATCAAAGCCCATATTACCGAGAAGAAGGCGGCTTTGGCCACACGTCTGGGTGACATCTTTACCGGCAGGGCAAAATCCATCACGCCCGCGCAGACAGCGGCGGCGCTTGCCTGGCAGGTGCCGGGCATGGCACCGATGCCCCTGGGTGCGAGCGGCGATGAAAAGGCCGATGATGTGTCCGTAGATGCTGTATCGGACGATACATCGGATGATGCCGAGGCACTGCCTGATCATCTGGCATAAATTGGTCATTGCACAATATAATATGACCAATCATTATTTTACGATGATGATTGGTTATTTGTTTGGGTGCCTAGTCCACATTATCTGCTGATGTAACGCTTGCTCCTCCAATAAGGATACCCGAAATATTGTCAGGCTCTTTCTCATAGTTGGGGATAAGGGTTTTCAGGACTTCATGAGCAATTTGCCGTAGAGCCACCCGGCCTGGTTTGCCTAAGTCTATTTTATTATCCTCGATAGATGCTTGCCATCCCATTGCCTTACCATCTTCCAAGTCGGCGTAACGCTCATCAATTTTGGGATCAACATGTGTGCCGCCATCTTGATTTGCGGTAATCAAAACCAGGTCACGCCGGGACAGGATTCGTTGTTGTTTGTCAATGAATATCGAATTGTTCCACCAAGATTTAAACGCAACCTGCTGTTTGAACGGTGTGTCATCCAGATGCGCAACATATCTGATGCTATTTTCGTTGCCGATGATCGAGACCAAACTTTCTGTGGTCAAGGCGTTGTTATCTTGAGTGGGCCATGACGTATCCCAGAACCGCCTATCTAAGAGATTTAGTTGCCCTAGCAGGGAATGTGATTGCTTCGTGTCATGAAGTAACAGCCGCAATGTTGAGGCGAGACGAAATGCCTCGATATCGCGACCATCATCAAATGCGTTTGCCGAAGATTTCAGAAGTTCGACTTGTTCATCAAGTTTCACTTCCAACTCGGCTTTCGTGCGTTGTTGCTTTGTCATTCGATTCTTTGGTTCGGTTTTTAATTCTTCTATCTCATTGTTTTAATTTAGAATTGTTTTATTTCAGCAATTTCATCATTGAGATGGTTCAAGAACAAAACGAGCGTTCTCCTTGCGAAGCATTTCATAGGGGGTAATACACTCAATATTCAGTCCGATACATGCGTTAGGAATTTTGATCTTGCGCACCCCCTCTGATGGTATTTCATGCGTAACAATAACTCCGCCATAGGCCTTGGCATGTGCAACCAGCCAATAATCAGCAACTTGCAAAAATGCCGAGACAGCTGATTGGTCAAAATTTTGCTGATTTGCCCATTGGCTGACTTCGCTCAGTGAAGGTCCAATACCATCATCAGGTGAAAGAAAAAACGCATTTCCTTGACTCGTGACCCAGTCAGAGAGTTCATCATCAATGGCAAGCAATTCGTTCTTGACCTTTTCAATGCTGGCAACCTTTTGCGCTTGATTCATCTTTTCCAACCAATTCCAGAAAGCAGGACAGAAATCAAATCCATAATGCAGGTTCTTGGCCTGAATGAATATGTTGGCATCAAGAAGATAACGGCTCACGTCAGAACACCTACTTCCTTACCAAGGTTATGGAAGCTTTCGTTCTTCTTGATGCCAAGCATTCTAAACGCGTCACGATACAGCGTTTGCCCCTCGAGAGTGCTGACAACAAGAGCGCGGGTGAATCTCTTGCTGGTGCGCGCCATGGTGGAGTAGTAGAAATTACCACCACCGGTTCGATTGTTCATAATATCTTGTAATCGGCTTACTTCCTGTTGCCAGGCCGCATCAAACGCTCCACGGCTCAGATAGTCGGCGTCCAGTAGGCGGCGTAAAATCACCAATGTACTCACTTTGAATCGACGTGTGAGTTGGGCAACCATATCATCAAGCGGTACTGTGTTTATGAGTGAACCGCGAAGGTCGGCTAATGGCACAAGAAGTTCGGCAGCAACTGCATTGCACCAAGTTTCTTCTTCTCGATAACCAGCAATGGGCGCGGCAGATATGTTTGATAATGCAGTAGAATCTAGCCAAATATGAGCTAATTCGTGAGCAAGTGTGAACATTTGAGCGGATTTGCTGTCAGACCCATTGATGAAAATCAACGGTGCAAGTTTGTCGGATAAAGCAAAACCACGAAATTCTTCTGGATCAAGCCTTCGGCGCGTGTTGCTGTGTACAATACCGCTCATCATGACAAGAATGCCGGCTTCTTCTACCTGTCCTACAAAATATCGTAAAGCCTCTTCCCAAGTTCGATAATCTCTTCGGACATCAAGGCTAAAGCCAATAGCTTCACGTATCGTATTGGCGATTTCCTCAGCATCGTTTTTGATGTTCGCCTTACCGACAAAGGAGCATTCGGCTTGTTTACTTTGCCGTGCGTATTCCTTAAACCAAGCCTGCCGTTCCTGACAGACATGGACCGTATCTAGCAAATTAGGGCTCGCACGTTGAACTTGCTGTCCGTTGATTGTGCGAAAATCAGGTATTGGCAATGACTCTTGTGGTGGTGTGGACAAGAACATATAGCCAACAGGCACATGAACTGCCCTTGCGAAGTTCTCAAGTTGTTTAAGTGTTGGCCGCACTTCTCCAGTAATCCACTCATGGATTTTTGGAAATCGTCCAACCAAGTCTTCGGGTGTGGTTCTCGCACGATCACATGCCCAGTTGATCATATTTGAACCAACATCAATGCGGGACATTATTGCACCTGACCATCACCTGTTCCTTTACTTATGCTTTGCACTGCTAGCAGAAACTGGCAAAAAAATCAATGCATTATTTGTGTAATCCGACTATTAAGCAACATCATCTCTATACAGAAATAGCAAGCGTTGCTATGGCGTGAGGGCAGATTCATTACCTGATCATCTGGCCTGGAGGGTACCGTCAACGCTAGCAGCTAGATAGCTACTATCCACGCGATAGCGGCTATCCTTGTAAAGGCTATATGGCATTCAAGTTGTTGCCGGATGCGATACAGACGAAAATGAGCGCGGGGGAAGATTTCCGGTTTTGGGGTGATCAGACAGGTGGATTGGAGAAAGAGCCGCCCTCTGGTCAGACATTCACCCCTATGACCGGAGATCCGACATGCGTAATTCAACGACCGCCGCCATTCTGGCTGGCGCACCCATTCCTTCATCCATATCACCTTCATCTACATCAAAGTCCGAGCCTGTATTTGCTGCGTCACAGCTGCTGGCCAATGACCTGGCTGCCAATCAGCCGCTTGATACTGTGACATTGCGTAGGGCCATGACAGCTGCTTTTGGGGCGGATGAGACTACCGGGGCCTGGCAATGGCGTGATGCCTATGATGCGGGCGAAGTGGCAGGGTATCTGCTGTTGCGCCGCTACTGGCAGGCGATGCGTGCCAAGGATGCACAATCTACACAGTCCGATGGTAGTGCTGATCTGGCGATGTTCCGGCGTCTGGTGCGTATCTACCAATCCCTGCCCAGCCAGACGCGTCGGTCAGAAATCCAGAACGCGATGCAGCAATTCTCGACGCCGCTGACGGCGGGCTTTATGGCCGTATGTGCCGCGCAGATCACGGCAGGTGATGTTGTTCTGGAACCCTCTGCCGGCACAGGTGCCTTGGCGATCTTTGCCCAGCTTATGGGCGCAAGTGTGCAGCTCAATGAGCTTGAGACAGTACGTCACGGTCTGCTGGCACGCCTGTTTGATGATGTTACCGTTAGCAAACATGATGCCATCAACATCCATGCGCTTCATGCGTCAATGCCAGAAGTCGATGTCGTGGTGATGAACCCGCCCTTCAGCCGTGATGTGAACAAGCCCGGGGTGCGTGATTCCCGCGTGACGTTTGCGCATGTTCGCGCCGCCTGGGCGCGGCTCCGGCAAGGTGGGCGGCTGGTGGCCATCACCGGCGATACGACCGACACCGAGGCGTTGGTGGATGGCTTGTTGGTTGATGATCGGGACTTTGGCCATGTCGCGGCATCGCTGACCTTCCCCAGATACACATTCGGGCGGCAGGGCACATCTTATGGCACACGCCTGCATGTGCTGGACAAGATACCGGCAGAATCGGCAGAGGGCGCGCCGACAGACAGGGCACCTATGGCCGAGGGTTTTGATGATGCCGAGGCGATGATGCGCCGGGTGCTGGCCATCCAGCCGCGTGCCAGGATCAGCGCATCGCCGCACCCCACCACAGTGGCACCCGCCGCGTTGGCACCCAGCGCACATCAAAGCCAGACAGCCTTCGCCTTTGATGCGGCTGGCCCTGATAGCGCCAGCCACGACAATGTTCGCCCGGACGAGGTGACTTCTGCTGATTACCGGCAAAACTCTGCCGCGCCCTGCCCTGCCCAGGGGCAGGTCTCTGTTACCAGGGATCATGTCAGGCCGGTAACCTATCGCGCCATTGACGACACAGATGGTCAAGCCCCGACGCAAGACGGCATCTTTCAGCCCTGGCAACCACGGACATATCTGATTGAGGGGGCACAGCCGCACCCAACGCCATTGGCCGAGGCTTGCGCGATGGCGGCGATCAGATCACCGATGCCGACCTATCAGCCACAGTTACCATCAAGCCTGATCACCGATGGCGTTCTGTCAGCAGCGCAGCTGGAAGCCGTGATTTATGCCGGCGAGGCGCATGCCCAGCGTCTGCCGACCTGGTTCAGCTATAATCGTGAGCGCGGCGGTGATGCGCTGACCAGCCATAGTGAATCTGGCCATGCTGAATCTGGCGAAGGCCGGTTTCAGCTGCGCCGTGGCTGGTTTTTGGGCGATGGCACCGGGGCAGGCAAAGGCCGTCAGGCCGCTGGTATCATCATGGATAATTTCATCCAGGGCCGCACCAAAGCGCTATGGCTGTCCAAAAGCGCCAGGCTCTATGAAGACGCCAAACGCGACTGGTGCGCCCTTGGCGGTGCGACAAGCGATATATTCAGCCTCGGTGCGATCAGGCAAACTGACATTATCGCCCAGGCTGGCGGCATATTATTTGCTACCTATGACACGATGCGTAGCGGCCTGATGATGCCAACAGCCAAAACCAGCAATGACGCAGGCCAAAAACATCCAACAGAAGGGCATCCAGCAGAGGCGCATGATCCGGAAACGTCAGACGCCATATCGGCACAGCCTGCTCCCGCCAAACAATCGCGTCTGGATCAGATTGTGGCATGGCTGGGCGCGGATTTTGATGGTGTGATTATCTTTGATGAAGCGCATGCGATGGGCAATGCGGCAGGCGGCGAGAATGGCGCGCGTGGCCGCAGGCCAGCGTCTTTGCGGGGCATAGCTGGTCTTGAGCTGCAAAACCGTCTGCCCGATGCCCGCATCGTCTATGTCTCGGCAACGGGTGCCAGCACCGTCAATGCGCTGGCCTATGCCACACGTCTGGGGCTGTGGGGACAGGATTTATTCCCGTTCCGCAGCCGCGCACATTTTGTGGCGCAGATGGAAGAGGGTGGGGTGGCGGCAGCCGAGATCGTCGCGCGTGACCTCAAAGCCCTTGGCCTCTATCTGGCCCGCACCCTGTCTTATGACGGGGTTGAGGTTGATCTGCTAACGCATACCCTCACCCAAGAGCAACGCGGCATCTATGACAAATGGGCTGAGGCATTTCTGGTGATCCACCAGAATATCGAAGCTGCATTGGCATCATCGCGTGTGATTGATACGGACGGTGTCACGCGCAACAAGAACGCCAAGGCGGCGGCCAGATCGGCGTTCGAGAGTACCAAGCAGCGCTTTTTCAGCCATCTGCTCACATCGATGAAATGCCCCTCACTGTTTCGGGCTATCAGGGCTGACCTTGCGGCAGATAGATCTGTGGTGGTGCAGATCGTCACAACGGGTGAGGCGCTGATGAATGCGGCCCTCGATCACATCCCGCCATCAGACTGGCAGGACTTGAATGTCAATATCTCGCCTAAGGACTCTGTCCTTGCTTATCTGCATAACGCTTTTCCAGTACAGATGAATGTTGAATATAGTGATGACAGCGGCAACATCCGCTCACGGCCATTACAAGATGACAATGGTAACTATGTTGATGATCCTGCTGCCATCGAGATGCGGGACAAGCTGATTTTGGAACTGGCGTTATTACCACCAGTGCCTTCAGCACTTGACCAGTTGGTCTGGGAATTTGGTGACAGGCATGTGGCTGAGATCACTGGTCGCAAGCGCCGCATCATCCGGAGTGATGACGGGCGTTATGCCTTGCAGACCCGTTCGGGCAAAGCTGGTATCACCGAGGCAGCTGCGTTTATGGATGATAGATGCCGGATACTAGTGTTTTCCGATGCGGGCGGTACGGGCCGGTCCTATCATGCCGATGAGAATGCACGGAACAACAAACGCCGTGTTCATTATCTGCTGGAGCCGGGCTGGCGGGCGGATAACGCCATTCAGGGGCTGGGGCGCAGCCATCGTACCGGCCAGAGCATACCACCAGTGATCCGGCCGGTTTCCACTGATGTCAAAGGCGAGAAACGCTTTATCGCGACCATCGCGCGGCGACTTGATACGCTGGGGGCGATCACCCGAGGCCAGCGCAATTCTGCACATGCGTTCGATGAGGGCGGCGGCATGTTCCGCGAAGAAGACAATTTTGAGAGCCCCTATGCCAAACAGGCCCTGCGTCAGTTCCTGCACGCCATTGTGGATGGTGCTGTTCCTGATTGCGATTTGGCGACATTCGAGGGGGTAACGGGGCTAAGACTGGCGGATAAGGGCGTTGTGCGCAAGGAACTGCCGCCGATGCACACCTTCCTCAACCGGATGCTGGCACTGACCATCGACAGGCAGAACACGCTGTTCAGGCATCTGGAACGCATCATCGAAGGGCGGATTGCATCGGCAAAAATGAATGGCACCTATGAGGTTGGTGTCGAGACGATCCGCGCTGACAGTCTGGTCATCGAGGATGAAACGCTGATCCCGATCAAGAGTGATGTGATCGAACAGACCCGGGTGATCACCGTTCACAAGCGTGAGCGGGTCCGCAAACGCCAGTTTGAGGAAATGCTGGCCCAGATCACCGTACCCGACCAGACCCGCTTTATGCGCAATCAGCGCTCTGGCGGTGTGGCGATCGTTATACCGGGCGTTACCGCCATCGATGAGCAAGGTGCGATCAGACAAACCCTGCGGTTTCTGCGGCCCGGTGGCGGTGAAACAAAACCGGTATCTGAAATGCGCGAGAGTGCCTGGAGCAACAGCGACAGGGAGACCGTTCAACATCTGTGGCAGAGAGAACTGGCTGATATGCCGGACTATCAGATGAGCACGCTCTATATGGCCACCGGCCTGTTACTTCCCATCTGGGATAAGCTCGGCGCCAAAGCACCACGGGTACAGCGCATCATCACTGATGATGGCCAGTCGGTTCTGGGGCGCATTCTGCCCGAGGGTGATTATCGCCGTCTATTGAAGTTCGTAGGGATCAAGGCCGGTGCGACGGATGCCGTATCGGTCTGGCGCGAGATACTCTATGAGCGCGAGTTCATCCGCATCGATGAGGGGATGCGGTTGGCGCCACGGCGTCTGGCGGGCCGCACCCGCATTGAGATCGAGCACCACAATGGGGCGCATACCGATGTCCTGCGCGGGATCGGTTGCGTCATTGAGCTGGTCGGGTTCCAGGCGCGGATATTCGTGCCCGATGCCGATGTGCTGACACGCCTGCTGGAACGCTTCGGGCTAACCGAATAGCGATCTGCCGTCAGTGGCGCGGCTGGCCAGCCTTGATGTCGGTCTTGCTGACCCTCGCGAGGGGCGGACTCATTCCGGTCATTGATCCGGGTTCGACATGATACCCGCTATCAATTAGATAGCGGGTATCAGTCTTTTGGCCATCCAAAGAGCGATGGAGATGCATGTCCGGTGATCTCTCGCAGGAAGTGGGAGAAAGAGCCGGCGTCCTTGCCGGTCGAACCAACCCATGAAGATGAAAGACATATACCCATGCACACCGAACCAGAAAACATCCCCACCAGCGCCCCTGAACAAAACACCGACGATGCGCCATCTGCCGACATGGCCTCACCGGAGGCGGCCAGCCAGCCAGATGAGGCCATGCGGTCATATAGGGACGAAACCGCAACCCTGCGGGCCACCAGCCTGGCGTCACTGCGCCGGCTCGGTGTGCAAAAAATTGAGGCATCTTATAGCGGCTATGGTGACAGTGGCCAGGTCGATGATGTCACATTGGAACCCGCACCAGACAGGATGCCGGATGGTCTGGCCGAACAACTCGATGATCTGGTCTGGCGGGTGGTCTACCAGACCAATCCGGGGTTTGAGATCAATGACGGGGGCAGGGGTGAATTTCACTGGTCACTGGCCGATGATTGCATCACGATCAATCATTGCAGCTACTATACAGCCGAAGAGCACTCGCGCCACGAGGATGTGTGATGGCACATCCTCATCACCATGCCGAAAACTCGGCCAGAAAATTTGGCGGCAGGCCGGATGATTATCTCGCCATCCACCAATGGTTTGACGCCACAAAGGCGCATATCGCGACGCCAGCCCACCGGGCGCTGCGCCATCACAGCGCCGGCATCTTCGAGGCCGAAATCGTCTTTGGTGTCACCATCACCAACAGTGCCGGTAAGATCATCCCGACGCGGTTCATCGGCGAGCAGCATGTGCTCGAAGACTGTCGGCGGATCCCGACAATAAAAGACTGGCTGAGGCATCTGCCAATCGAGCCATGGATGGTGTTTGCCGCCAAGCCTGCCCGTCAGACGGGCGATCCGCGTGCTGACTGGCAAGCGGCGGTGGCATCCGGCCAGACCATTCTCGGGTTTGATGACTGGATCAGCAAGGTCAGCCTGATGAAATCCGCCTGATCGCCGAACCCGAATCTTATCTTTTTAAAAGCCCGGCCATATTGGTCGGGTTTTTTGTGGAGACGGTCTCCTGAGTGATGAATTTCATCATCATTGGGAGAGAGACAATGCCCACACATCACGATCTGCATGCCCGGATCACCAGTGACATCATCGCCGCGATTGAGGCGGGTGTTGATGAGTTTATAATGCCCTGGCACGGCGCACAAGCCATCGGCCTGCCACAAAACGCGCTGACGGATGGCTATTATCACGGTATCAATCTGCTGGTGCTGATGATGCGGGCCAGGCGTGCCGGCTATGGTGCGCCGGTCTGGGCAACCTACCGTCAATGGCAGGAACTGGACAGGCAGGTGAGCAAAGGCCAGCGCGGGACGCGCACGATCCTCTATAAACCGATGAAGCCACAGGAAAATGATGACCACGAAGATGATGATGGTCGCCCACGCGTCTATATCCGGACATCATATCTGTTCAATGTCGCCCAAACCGAGGGCGGTCAGACGGAGGAAGGTAAGACTGACGGCGATAGAGCGTCAGCTGAGCCGGATTTGGCGCCAGCTGACCAGATCAGCCCAGTCCAGATCAGCCCAGTGGCCCGCGCTGAGGCCCTGATCGCGGCATCCGGCGCCGTCATCATCGAGGGCGGGGCAAAGGCGCAATATGAGGTGCGGGCGGATCGGATCATCATGCCCGACCGGTGCCGGTTTGATGGCCGCGGCATCGGTGATCCGACAGCTGCATGGTACAATAGCATTTTCCATGAAATTGTTCACTGGAGTGGGGCGGGACACCGGCTTGACCGGCCGGTCGGTAGCGGCCAGTTGGCGTCTTATGCGTTTGAAGAGCTGGTCGCCGAGATCGGCAGTGCGTTCATGATGGCCGCGCTTGGCATCCCGAACATGCCGGTCGAGGGCTATGCCGGCTATGTGGCGAACTGGCTGCAAGCGCTCAAAAACGATAAGCGGTTCATCTTCAGGGCCGCTGCCGAGGCGGGCAGGGCGGCGGAGTATCTGCTGGCATTTGAGGCGGCGGAGGAAAAAACGGACGGGGATGAGATCAACGCCGCAATGGCGCTGACCGGCTGAGGTCACCATCGGGCAAGACAGGAGGTGACCGGGGGCTGTTCATAAGGGTGATTGGGAACGGGATGAGAAAAGAAAGCCCGTTTTCGATCTTGATCAACCTTATGACGGGAGACAACCTCATGACAGTCAATATCAACTCAGCACCCATTGCGCCCACCACAGCAGCCGCACCCACCAGCATCCATGCGCAGCTCGAAGCCTTGCCGGATGTGGCTTATGACGCCGAGGCCAAGGCCAGATACAAATCCCTCTCGATGCGCGTCCTGCGTGATCTGGCCGACCGGCTGAAACTCAAGGCCGGCAGCTATGATCTGCGCTATAACGCCGGCGGTATCGCCGTTAGCGGCGAGGCAACCCTGCATGGCGAGAGCATCTATATCCAGATCAGCCAATGTTCGATCAATAATGGCCATGCCAGCGTGCTGTATCGCAGCTGTGACGGGCGGCGGGACTATTGCGGCGGACGCAATCATTTCTGCACCCCGACCCAGCTTACCGACATCCAGACATTATTCCGCATGAAGGCGATGATCAAGACCGGCTTCGATGATGCCGACCGGCTGATCGTGATGTGAGGGAGACTAGTGAGCATGGGTGACGCCAGCTTGAAGGAAAGAGAGAATCTCTTTTCGGGCCTGGCGTCACCGGAGCCCGCTATGACACAACAATCGACAGCACAGGACCCTGCGGTCCAAAACTCTTCGACTGCCGATCCGGCCACTCTCAAGGCCAACCTTACCGCATTCACCGGCACGCAGCATTGGTATCGTCACCCGCTGGTATCAACCGTGCTGACCACTGATGGTGTGCAGTATCTGGCCGGTGCGGCTGGTGCCCATTGGCTCATCGATGCCATTGTTCTCGCCCAGCTGGCCGAACAGGCGCTCAAAGCCACGCCTTTTCAGGTCTGGAGGTTGAGCGTCCATGCAGACCGCTCAGCAACTCTGGTCTGCACCGATGGTGATTATAATGAGGTCTGGCAACAGAGCATCGATGTCACCGATTTCCCCCTCGCTGAGATTGAGGTGTGGTTCACCAACAACATTTTGTATCTGCCGTCTGAGCATTGATTTGCCATTCATCACGCCCCGGCATCATTAAAGATGGTGGGGCTTTTTCTGGCTGATTTTACCAGCAACAGGAGAAAGCAGATGGGCATGGATGTATATGGCCATGCGCCGACGAACGAAGCCGGCACATATTTCCGGAACAACATCTGGTGGTGGCATCCACTGGCCGACTATATCGAAATGGTCGCCCCCGATGAAGCGGCTAGTTGCGCGCATTGGCATTCGAATGATTGCGACGGGCTGGATGAGGCGGGAGCATTGGTGCTAGCGGACAAGCTACAGGCCGAAATCGACAGTGGACGATGCCTGCGTTATGCGGTGAGCCGCGGGACGGTGGGTAATAGCGGTACAACCAGTATTGAGGCAAACCAGACCATCAATGCTTTCATCGGTACTGTGAACCAAATGGTACCACATGGGGGTGAACTGGCTGCTGAAGCCAAAACCGATTTTCCATTCTCGGTGGAAAATGTTCAGGAGTTTGTCACCTTCCTCAAACATTGCGGTGGGTTCGAGATATGCTGAACAAAAGGTAACGGGTAAATGCCCGAAGCCACCCTTCGGGTGGACGTTATGCTCGTATCCAAGGTGGCGCCGCCCCCTCTGGTCAAGGGTAAAGGCGCTTCGCTTCCGCAAAACCGGTATCCCCAAAATTCTCCGGCAGGTGCCGCTAGGCACCCATGACCGCTTTGCGATCCTGTGCGCCAATCTTCACCAAAGCCTGACAATCTGTGGGTGATCCCCCTCCGGTTTTACGCCCTTGCCCATTCACCCCTGCTCTCGGCGAGGGCCAAGGGTTCAGGCGAGGCCTGACCCGTTGGCTCAATTATGGAGATGAATATGAACATACAGCTGAAACAACCCAGACAGCCTGGAACAAGGCGCGAGGTCGATGTGGTGCATGTCGATCATGCCGTGATGCCTGTGGAACTGGTGGTGGCTGGCAGTGATGTCGAAATCCGCACCGGCAAGACCGGATCGCAGACGCAGATGCTGATGGATGATCTGGCCGTCATTCTCTCGGCCGTCCTGGATGCCGGCATTGATGCTGCTGATCTGATGAACCGGTTTGGCGCTGTTGATGAACGGGATGCGCCGGTGACGCGGAACATCCTTGCGGCGATTGCTTCGATGCAGGGAGATCAGACATGAACAGGACATTCGTATCAGATACCGCGCGTCGTTTGAACGCGGCTGCGGCACAGCTCGCCCCGCAACTCTTGCCTGGTGGCAAGCGTGCCGGAAACTATTGGCAGGCTGGTGACGTGACGGGCGGATCCGGACAATCGCTGTTCGTGCATCTGGCTGGCGAGCGCATCGGCCGGTGGCAGGATATGGCCACGGGTGATGGCGGGGATATGCTTGACCTCATCCGCATCCAGCAGGGCTGCGCGCCGGTCGAGGCGGCGCGGATCGGGGCCGAGATGCTCGGCGATCGGGGAACAGGCCTTGAAGGCGACAATGTTTCGTCGGCATCCGTCCGCACCCCCGATAAACCGCACAAACCCGCCATTGACACTGTTGTGATGGCCAGCAGGCTGTGGGAGCAGTCCGCGCCGATCGGCGGGAGCCTCGCAAAAACCTACCTGGCGGCACGTGGCATTGATGTCGGCATATTGACCAGCTGTAGCGATATGCGGTTTTTGGCCGATGCCCGCACCAAAGAAGGCGACAAGGTCTTTGTCCTGCCAGCCCTGATCACCGCGGTGCGTGATGCTGATGGCCAGCTGACCGGTGTTCATCGCACCTTTTTGTCAGCCGGTGATCCAGCCAAAGCCCAGATCAGCAATCCGAAAAAGGCCTTGGGTCAATTGCATGGATCAGGCGCGGTGCTGGCACCAGCTGGCCGCTGTCTGGTCGTGGCCGAAGGCATTGAGACCGCCCTGTCGGTCAAGATGGCGTTTCCAAAAGTGGCTCTGATTGCTGCGCTCACTGCACCGCATATGGCCGCGTTGAACATACCGGATCGCTTCACCCGCATCCTGATCGCCGCCGATCCGGATGTTGCCGGTCTTCGCGCCGCGTTGAGACTGGCCAACCGGCTGTATGGCGAGGGACGGCCCGCGCGGATCATCTGCCCCGATCCCAGCCAGGGTGACTTCAATGACGTGTTGATGGCTGGCGGTGTGAGTGCAGTCAAAGCCCTCGTCAGATCACAGATCAAATCCAACTGAGACAAGGGGAAAGACGATGACTGATGATGATCTCGCCATTCCGGCCTTTCTGCGGCGTGATCCAAACGCGCCTGCCACAGTGGCAGATACCGTGCCGCAGATCAGCACGCCGTCTGCGCCCCCAAAACTGACCGCGGCCAGAAAGGATCGGATCGCTAGCGATGTTATTGCTGTAGTTGATGCCGGCGCCGAGACCTTCGGCCAGATCAGGAAGGTACTTGGGGATCGCTATGCCGACCGTGAACTACGCGCCGGTATCCGTGCGGCGAAACATTGGCAACCACGCCTGAAACCCGGCACTATGTCCGGTCGGCCGGTGATGCGCCAAGAGCGTGTCGCCCTGATACAGTCAGGCCGCCGCTATAACATCATCAAGGCATAGGAGGCAGGATATGACAATCTATCTGATCAGTGACGCGCATTTCGGGCATGAACGCTTCTATAGCTTCACTGGCCTTGATGGCCAGCCTGTGCGCCCGATGGCGAATGCTGCCGAGGGCGATGCCGTTATGATCCAGCACTGGATGCAGACGGTGACGGGTAATGACGAGATCTGGCACCTCGGCGATGTGGCGTGGAACCGTCGGTCGCTTGCCCTGCTCGATCAGTTGCCTGGCACCAAGCATTTGATCCTCGGCAATCATGACACCCTGCCATTGGATGCGTATCAGGAATATTTTGACTCTGTACAGGTATCGGCCGTCATCGATGACATGCTGCTGTCGCACTGGCCGGTGCATGAGAGCCAGCTCGAGCATCACCACCTCAACATTCACGGCCATATCCATGAGCGGGTGATTGATGATGAGCGCTATGTCAATGTCTCGGTTGAGCAGACGGACTACCGGCCAGTGGCAGTGGCGCAGATCAGGGGTACGGCCAGATGATCATGGCCGTTTAACCAAAGAAAGAGCATAGCGGCTTGATAAATGACACAAAACAACGCATATTAGCTATAGGAGATGACGCATGACACATGCCCTACAGATAGACACATTGGAGTTTTCCAAAAAGCTCAAGGCGGCGGGCGCGGATGAGCGTCTGGCCGAAGCGATCGTCGAAGGTTTGACCGCAGCCGACACTTCAAGCCTTGCCACCAAGGCCGATCTTGCCGAACTCAAGGCTGATTTGCTCAAATATATGATCGCGATGTTTGTGACCCAACTGACCGTGATGATCGCCATGATCATAAAACTTCTGCCATAGTTCTATCATTCGATTTTGCCTGTTGCCCCCATCTGACCATCCGGTCAGGTGGGGGTTTTCTTTGGGTGTCTGAAACGATCAAATCAAAGAAAGGAATTGTGACATGGCAGGCAGTTTGAACAAGGTAATGTTGATTGGGAACCTGGGACGGGATCCGGAGGTGCACCACACCCAGGATGGCAAGAAGATCGTCAATCTTTCCATTGCCACCTCTGAACGCTGGAAGGATAAGGAGACTGGCGAGGGACGTGAGCGTACTGAATGGCACCGGGTCGTGATCTTCAACGAGAATATCGCCAATGTTGCCGGGCAATATTTGCGCAAGGGCAGCCCGGTCTATATCGAGGGTCAGCTTCAAACGCGCAAATGGATCGATGATAAGGGTATCGAGCGCTATACCACCGAGGTGGTGCTGCAACGCTTTCGCGGCGAGCTCACCCTGCTCGGCGGTAATGGCAATGGTGGGGGCACCAGCGGCCTCAATGATCCGGACAGCATGGCCAGCCATCAGGCGGGCAGTCCGGTTCCCCCAAAACCGGGTACCGGATCAGTGCCTTCCGGATCACCAGCAGCCGGATCCAGTGATCCGAATGCCCTGGCCGACCTGGATGATGACATCCCTTTTGACAGCGCCGCTCCCGCAGCGGCAGCGTAATCCACACCAATGGGGTCAGCGTTCGCGTTGACCCAATTTTCATGTCGTCGGAATGGGGAGAACTCTTTGTCACTTCATCCGGGTATCATGTCATGCCGGTCTGCTCAGACCAAGCCCGCTGACGCGGGCTCCGGCGCTGTCGCTTGGCGCTTTTGAGCTGACAATCCAGCCGGCCGTGGCTCATTCCGCTTGCGCTCCATTGCGCCCGCACCACCCGGCTGGTGCCAGCTTCGCAAAATCGTGACTGACCAGCTGCGCCATGAAGCGGGCAGGGATGAAGCAACGCCAGTGGGGCGCGGCACACAATAATGGAGAACCGGATAATGAACGAGATGACAGACACCGACATCAACAACATCAGCACCGAGGCCGGAAACTGGGATCAGATCGCGCAATCACTTGAACTCTATGGTGGCAAGGAGCTGCGCATGATTGATGGCGATCCTGACGATCTGCCGATACCACCGCAAGGTGATGTTGAGATCACCATCGGCAAGATACTTGATCAATTGGAAGAATTGGCTGCCGGCACACGCCTTGCCGAGGAGCTTGGCAGTCTGGTCAGCAGTTTTTGCACGGGCATCCATTACCGGCTCCAACGCGTGATCCGTGAACATGAAAAGGACTGTGACGAGATCAGGCATCTTGCCGATGCGGCCGATGGCAGTGAGATCGGCGATCTGGAACTGCAACGCGCGACCAAACGCGGCCATGCATCAGGTCATCGTCTCGAGATGCTGGAGACCTTGCGCGATGTGTTGGTGGCCAATGCCGATGGCCGCTATGATGCCAGATGGACACCGCCAAAAGGCACCTATACCAGCCGTGGCCGCAAACTGACCCATGCGGTCATCGAGGCACGCGATTTTCTGGCCGCTTGCCATGACGCCAGGCGCGAGGCGCTGATGCCCGAGGGCACCCGGATAGGCTTTAGCGGCGGAATTGGCTTTAATGACGCATCCTGCATCTGGAACTATCTTGACCGGCAACGGACACGCTGTCCGGACATGGTGCTGGTCACCACTGGCATCAATCGTGGCGGCGATCATATCGCTGGCCTCTGGGCGCGGGAACGCGGGGTGCCTGTCATTCGCTGTACACTTGATCGCAAGCATGGCAATAGGGCGGCGTTTGTCCGCAATGAAGAGATGATGAAGCTGGGGCTGCATGCGCTGATCGCCACCCCCGGCAATGGCATCACCGAGAATCTCGTTGGCCTTGCCCACGACAAATACCGCATCCCCGTACGCCGCATCGGCATGCCGCCCCGTGACACCAATCCGGATCAGCCAAAACCGAATCAGCGCACCAGCTGATCTGGCAACATCGCAAGCCGCCAGTGTCAGATGATGCTGGCGGCTTTCTTTATGCCTGCCGGTCACTATGCTTACTACCGACACCGGAACAGAAAAGCCAACGGGTAAAGTTACGTGTCCGCTTGCGCGAACAGGTTCATGTTCGGATTGAGGGGCTGCGCGCCCCTCTGCGCAAGGGTTCGTCGCTTGCGCTCCCGCAAAACCGGTATCCCCAAAATTCTCTGGCAGGTTCCGCTAGGCACCCATGACCGCTGGCGCGATCCTGCGTGCCAATCTCCACCACAGCCAGGCAATCCCGGGCGATACCCCTCCGGTTTTGCGCCCTTGCCCATTCACCCCCGTTCTCGCCGAAGGGCAGAGGTTCAGGAACAAGTCCTGAACCCTGACCCAATTATGGAGGATCAAATGACACAGCACAGCATGATGACATATGAGGAAGTCCGCGCCGCGCTCGATGCCGGCAAGGCCCTGCATCTGGACAATGACGGCAACATCGTTGGCATTGTCGGCGAGATCGACCCGCCGCGGCCGGAGCCCGATATCCGCGACGATGCCGGATGGGCTGCGGAGAAGGCCGAATATGACCGCTACATGAAGGAGGGTGATTACGAGTTCGCGGCAGAACATGCCGGTGAATGGTTGATGATATCCGGTGATGATGCGTTCTGGAAGCCGTTGGTCGATGCCGCCAGCAAGGCATGGCGCGAGGCCTGCCGCGCCGAGGACCTCGCCCCCATGCGCGATGAGGTCGATCCCGACGATATGGACTGGTTGAAGCTCCCGCCCGACGATCTCGACAGCTGCTTCTGACAAGGCAGCCGAACCACGGACCACACACCGCGAGCCGCCGGATCATCCGGCGGCTTTTCCGTGCTCGCCGACCGCCGCAGTACAAAGCCATGGCTGATGCCCCCGGACACCAGATGTTGGTGCAAACCTCAGCTGGCGACCCACAACATTCTGTGTCCGCGCATCGGCGATCACATGCCGCAGGCCTTCGCCATCGCACATGATACGTATCGCCGTCCCGCCGCCGACAGCGCCACGCACCACGGCCATATGATACGTATCGCCGTCCCGCTGCCGCCAGCATCGCATGATGCCACCGCCGCCCCCGCGCCTCATGCGTCGTCGCCAACTCGTCAACACGCCGTCATGCCGCCAGCATCATCGCGCCTCATACGTCGTCGCCAGTTCACCAGCATCCGTCACGCCCCCGCCACCGACCGCCCTCAATCGCCGTGCGTTGGCTTGCCGAAGTCTGTGCCCCGTGATTGAAATCGCCCATCTGGATACACAGCGAGACAGTTCTGATAATCCGGCAGTCGCCGCCAGATTCTGCACACCTGACGCACCTGCGGTGCCAAATTCTACACAAAACTACATTTTTGAGGCTGAACAAAGGTTTGAGCTTATACAAAACTACACAGCCACT
>JAOWAW010115644.1:0-13093 GCA_028565695.1 Nicola tetela
TAGAAAACAAAGACAGGGATTAGCAGATAAGAAAAACGTTTTCCTGGTACCGATAAGGCTGCTTGAGGGTCTCACCTAAATATTCCCTGCCCTGAGGCATTGTTTTCTTCTTCTCTTTCTTGTCTTTGCTGTTGAATAAACTGGCGGCGGTTTTCTTTAAAATAATGAATGTCTTCGCGCGAAGCGGCGGGAGCTAGGGGTGCCGCCTTTCGCTGTTCGCTCGAAAGGAGCTGCATGATCGAGCGGCGACTTATAGACAGAGATAGTGGGAGTACAACAGCTCAAGCGGCTGTGGGGAGTGATATCGAGAGCCGAGCAAGGCTATGGAATTGAAACAGAAATGAGAGAGATTTGATAGGAGCAGAGAGCTTGAGAAGAGGAAAGCCGCTAGTGGAGTGGAGATCAGAGGCGGCAGCAGCAAGTTTTTGTTAGAGGGACGAGGAAGAATCAAGGTGTCCGGGCCCTTCCGCGAAATCATTTTGCAATTTAAGGCAGCTAAACCCCTTATTTTTTTATTTCTGAGCAGGAAAAGGGATACAATTGCTTCCGTATAATGAAAGCGAATTTTCTTTCGCACTCTTCTAACACTCGCCAAGAGGCACTGAAAGTTAGTTGCGGTAAAGCATAAGCATGCACCACATTCACGCGAACTGTCGCTCTACAGCGTACTAGAGTAGAGTGTGGGGCATTGCACATCCAAGTACAACGGCATTCTAGAGTAAGACATGGTAAGACTTTGGGGTTTACCCGCGCGTAAACTAAGTGAGTGCGTTTGTTGCGTGTGATTCGATTGATATAGCCTATGTAGGGGAGAGTAATTATGTTGGATTCATTGAATATGTAACCACAACTAACGGAAGAATTTCACATGAGAAATTCGAGAAGAAGATTAAAGCAGAGAATATAATTTTTGAGGTGAAAGCGAGTCTTCTCGGAAAATACCTCAGGGCATAGATAAAGAAGAGGAAGACTAAAGAGGAGTAATAACAGCAGCAGAGAGCTGGGAGTAAAGACAGTTCATGTACGACTGGATTTGGGGAGGACAATTGTTTTTAAAAAGGGTATGAGACATCAGAGTGAGAATCAGATCCGAAGGCGTCTACTAGATCGAACCACGTACATGGAAGAGACTTTTTGTGCGTGCATGAAGAAAGACAATTAAGAAACGGAGCAGTTCTCTAGACAGACGTTTATGCCAGAAAGAAAGGCATTAATTTTTTAATTTGCAGATTTGGATTGTTAAGTTTGTTACAGAGGGCGAAAGGTTGGAAGGGAATAGCCAGAATAAGAAGAAAAGGTTTGCCAATAGAAGAAGAAAGAGCAATCATACCATAATTAGAGGAATCAGAGGAAGAGCCAGCCTCGTAAAAAAGATTGGCGTTAGACGAGGACCAAACAGAAGGAGAAGTACTCTGCAGAGAGGAGAACTTTGGTGAAGAGACTAGCGAGAACACTGTGCGTGTAAAGTAGATATTTATATATGTTTGCATATGTGAGGGAGCCCTCACTGTATATTTCGCTCCTGGACACATTGCAGCACTCAGTCAACGAGGGTCGTAAGTTTGAGCCAGGGAGCTCTCGGTCCAGAGACCATATGCACAATTCCTGGACAGCCGGTGTTGTATTAAGGCCTGCTAAGGAGGCAATTGCAGGGACAAGTAATCATATTCCCGTGTCTTGTATGAACAGCCACCACTGCAATAACTGGTTTAGGCTGCTTGTCATAAAACGGTGTTTACGGCACATTACGCAGGATAAAAAATTTTACAGCAATACTATACGCGGAGAAGGCATGTGAGCCGCCATTGCATACTTCGCCCTGGACACAGAAAGGCACTCGGAAAGACGAGTGTCAGAAGTTTAGACTAGTGCTCTCGGTGTAGACAGCAGAATTTCAAGTGCACTGCCGGTCCGGACAGCACGATGCCCTTGGTCGAGAAAGCACAATTACCTTAACACATTCGGTGACGCGGGCTGGTAAGGAGGCAATTGGAAGAACGCAAGATCAGATTCGGGTATCTTGTATGATCTGTCTTCTGTGCTTGGCGGGCAAGGTGCAGAAGCCATGTAATCTTCACAGACAAAACGTAAACAATGAATTGATTCAAGATGAGCAAGAAACGAACTTTTATTCCCAACATAAGATGATTACGTCGACCTCGAGCTCCTGCACTATGAGTTACAATCATTTTGCATCTTGAGAGTCGCGCCGATGGTGACATTTGAGTGTCAACAGAAGAAATAAGGCCATAATTCAGGCCGGCGCTCAGGTAGCCGCGAAGGAGCCTCTGATAGTCCCTTCATGGCCTGACAATCTTTCGCGGCTGACAGCCGGAGTCTCATTGCAAGAATAATGATACCGGTATGTAAATGCACGACTGCGCGTTTGTGATCAGTTAGGTCACTTGCGTGATCACATAACTTGATGCAGCTTTCTTCTGTCGATCAGCGAAAAGCGGCTGTTGTACTACGGTTCCTGCTGCTTCGAGCACAGAAATTCCGAAGGAAGGGAGACAAAAATTTTCGATTTGGGGGTTAAGCTGTTCTTGATGGCCTACAGTAGGAAGAACAAGGGGCCATCGCTGCGGTGAGGATAACCGAGTACCAGTATTTCCTTTGCCTCTGGCCGTCCTGCAATAGTAGCACAGAGTGAAAACTCCTCGCCTGGAGAGCCTGTTCGACAAAGCCTTCAAACCATGGCGAGCGCTGTACTGCCCGTAATTATCGCTGTTCTTGTAATCGTTTCGGCGCAAGACCCTACTGCGCCTAGTCGTTTACTTCAGAAGAGCTACCCGACTAATCACTCCATGGCGTTGTGCAACGACAGAAGCCCAGCCTCTTTCTACTACTCTCCATCGCCAAATAAAACATCGGACAAATAGTTGGTGTACTTAGAGGGCGGAGGATTCTTCGTCGATGTCGACACCTGCTGGTACAGACACAAAAGTACTGGACCACGTCGAACGCTGTTCTTTTTCCAGAGATCATCGAAGGTACAGACATTATGAGCGCCGACGACTCTAATCCATTCAGCGGTTTTCACCATGTCTACATCCCATATTGTTCCAGTGACCTTCGGCTGAGTAACATTCCGCAGCGCCTTACTTTGCGCGAAAACGTCACCTTTTATTTCAACGGGGGCTCAGTTTTTCGCGCCGTCATGGACAAGTTGGTAAGCCTCGGTCTAAACGATGGCTCAACGTTGGTTTTAGCGGGATCGAGTGCAGGTGCTATTGGAGCGGCAAACCACGCTGTACGCTTACGTCGTGGGGGGAGATACCCTAACATAGCGCTTCTTGTGGACTCCGGCTGGTTTATTGACCACGACCAAGTCTTCACGAAGCTGTATGAAAGGGGCGAATACAATCTGACAGAGGATATTTGCCGCGAAGCTACGCGCGACTTGGCCAAACTTCCGTGTTGTGCTATACTTGAGTGTGTCTTCGAACGGCATCTCTCGAAGCTAACATTCCCTACGTTCGTCGTGACGAGCGCAACGGACACGTTTGAATTTGGAGCCATTGTACAGAATATCACCCTGCACCCGAAGTTCGACTTTTCCAACCCAGCGAACGACCTCGCTCTTCCGCTAAATTTCTTCGCCGGCGCATTGAACGCTTCCCTTCGCGCTACCCGCTTCAGCCACGTTTCAGTGTTTCAAGCTGGTTGTGGGCAACACAGCTACTTCAGGAATATTCCCCTGTGGGGGTCCGTCATTATCGGCGGTTTTGAATTTATGGTCTCTATCCAAGACATTACGCAATCATATGCGGCCAGAATAAGACCCGGGTATTGGCAGAGTGTCGATATCGGAGGTACATCGCTACGTTCAATGCTGGCAAAATGGTTATCGTTCAGATATTCTCATCAGAAAACGTTGAAGACATGCAATGGGTTTCTATGTAATCCTTCGTGCCCAGACACTCTTCGGACTGGACTTGATCAAGACAGAATCCCTAAGGCTCTTGAAGCGCTCTTCCTTCTTCTGGCGATTGCTGTTCTTTCCATCCCAGCCACGTTCAAGACAGTTCCTTTCGTGAACGCCTTGGTGATGCGTATCCAGTGCAATCAACAGCTTGGTGATGACATTTAGGACGATGAAACGAACAATGCCGATTTGGGCATGCAAAGTAACAGTGGTGTGCCCGAGAAGAGATCCGGTAGGTGAAGCCGTGGCGGTAATTCTTCACATCGCATGCGTCGAGTGCCCTCTATATTCGGTTTGATGCAGGGGCTCACATTACAACTAGCCTGCAAAGATCTCGTCTGTACCGTACCCATCCCAAAAGTCAGTGAGTGGAGGGGAAACATCGATGCAGGCGATCAACATGATCAGCTAAACAGCACTGTCTCGCCAAAACAAAAGACAATTCTTGACAACCTTACAATGGAGTTGAAAACAGGCAAGTTGGTCGGTATTATGGGGCCGTCCGGGTCAGGGAAGACAACACTGCTACAAGTCTTGGTAAACGGAACCGAAGGATATAAAATTCAGGTAACACAGACGTATGCAAATAGCAGGAAATAATGCTTTAGCAACATAACCATCTGTAGTGTTTATATCGTAATAATGATCAGCCATAGCAGTAAAGGATGTGAGGTAGAGTCTACCTGTTATTCTTTGACAGGTTATATGCTAGAGACAATAGTCCAGGTCCTGAAGTCTCTGATCTGCATGCCGTTTCCTGGCGTCTTTGTTTTCGGATATACAATTGCACCCGCTAGTTAGTCTTGTTGTGGAATGTATTGCCTGCTTGTCACTTGTTGGTAGTGTTGCCACAGTCTGTGCTGCTCTTTGTGTGTTTGGTTTGCTGTGTTAATGTGCAGACAAGTCTTACTTACAAGGTGCACTTTACTGCACTCTGCTTCCAGCCACTTCAGTGCATGCTCTATAGTCACCGAACTAAATTTCCAGCTGTTTTGACTGTCTTTGTCTTTGTACCATAGTGTGTGCAACACTTGAAAGATACAAGTCCTGCATGCATGTGCAGAATAGAAGAGTATACTGTGGATGTCAAAAAACAGGGAGCATGTTGCACTCTTCCCAGCACTTAACACTCGCACTGATACAGTACTCACTCTTCTATGTCACTGTTCTAAGTTTCCCTGTCCACACTAGTTTGTTTGCACGTCACTAATACTCATGATTGGACTCCCTTATCAATACACCTTTGGAATATTTGTTATAGCTGGACTGACTACTACCCCAGCTGTGGCACAACTGCTCTCCTAAAACAACAGGCAGTTTAGCCCATTGAAGGCCTTTGGCTTCTAAAACTTGCAAGTTTAGTATACTTATACCAAAACAACCACTGGCAGTTTGTGTGGATAAACTGTTCGATCATGTACAGCCAAGTTACCACGCTAAGGGAAATAGCTTGAGAATCTTCAAATCCAATTACGTAACACTTGTTCTGTCAGAAACTTCATCAAAACATCAAACCGTCTCACCCTTTGGTGGAATGCAATACCTAGAGAATCAAAACTATGTCAGTCTGTGTTCTGTTTTAGGTCAATGCTCCTGAAATGATTGTGTACTAAAGATCTTGCTGTCGTTAGTTGTATTTATAGATTAGATTTTTTGTCTTTTTTTTTTTCAATCACTCACCAGTTAGGTCGAGCAGTGCCGTGGAAGTCCTCCCAGACCAGCCCCCGTCGTTGCAGTGGCAATTTATTATAAGCGCAAAGATTTGTATGGACAACCACAACCCATCCCACCCAAGCAGCCAGGCTCACCCTACCACAATACCAAGTTTGGCAGTGGCCCACATGATCTTGGCCAACTGCCTTGCTCTCAAGCATGCAGCTTATTTCTCCAATATTGGAACAATGGTGTGCTCAATCTTTCAAGGCTTTCTGGTTCCCTGACCTGGACTGCGAGTGTTTCTGCGATGGGCGTCATATATCAATCCAATTGCCTGGGCCTTTGCTGGAGCTGTCCAAGGTCTACTTAAAGGCAAAACATTGCCCTGTGACAAAGATTCACCGTTGAGCTGTACAGATAAAAACTTCAACATGCTCATCAGTCAGCTTGGTCTTGAAGCCTTCAATCCGTACATTGGCTTAGTCTTCATTGTCATTGCCTTCACTGTCACGCTGTCTCTCTCTATTGCTGCATTCTTACCCTGGTAAAAGTACATTACCACTCGAAGAAAAAGGTTTTCTTCTGCCAGTAAGTATCAGCTTCCTCACTGGGTTGAACACCATTGTATAATAAATTAACAAATATCACTACGGCATTGATTAACCATCAGTAAATGTTCTGTTCTCAACTCAGAGCTCTCTTTGAGAATACAGGAATCATATTATAGGCTTGATCATCATTCATGTACTGTACATGTGAATTAAGATATCCAAAGCTAATTTCAGGAAATGGATTATTTACCACTGAGTGATAACATGTACATGATTTGACAGAGCTAAGAGTTTTCCTTTCTTTGTGCTTACAGACAAGCATCTAGTTCAAACAACTCCCACAGGTGAGCAATCCACCTTGGCAAGAAAAGCCTCGGTAGCAGCTTTGTTTTCAGAAGTGTGTGTCATTTCAATGCCAGAAACTCTTTCTCAAACTATAAGAATGGTACAGAAAGACACCCCGGAGGAAGGTAGTGCAGATGAGCCAATGCACGTGCATAACTCATCTCTTGACGACGTCTAAAAGCGATCAATTTCATTGCTGTGACACAGCAGCCAAGTTGTACCAAATTTCACATTGTTTCTTTCGTGGAGGTGTTTACATTGTATTTTTCTGTTCTGTATTTCCGGAAATTTTCTCACCTGTTCAATGTGTTTCATATCCAGTGTGCACATGTATCAACAAACAACAGTAATAAAATCTACGTCATATGCAGCATGTAAGATTATTTCTCAAAGTTAGTGTAATGTCATGGAGCTCATTCAAGGCATCATAGACCACCTAGTATAGTAATTACAAGAGAATGCTTATGATTCGGACAAAAATGCAAAGCCTGTTATCAAGTTGTAGGATCAGGGATTGTGGGATAAGGCCTTACCTATCAGGTTTTAACAATAAAAAGGTAGTAGGAATAATGGTCTCTTTGAAATTGTGTGCATCCATATGCTATGTCTTGGATTTTTAATCTCTATTTGATCTGGTACTTTGTGTGTCTTGACAGCAAAATGTTTTGTCTTTTGGGGCTTCTTTAAAAAGAACAAAATTGGAAGGAGGAGTGTTTATTTTACATTGGTTACTCAAGAGTGGAAATGCTAGTCGCCTGAACGGATGAAAAGGTCAATCTGAAGCCAGACTTCGTTTGAATATAGGCAGAGAGAGACAGTAGAAGGAAATGATTCAGCAGCTTCAGATGTAGAAATTAAGTTGCGCCAGAAGATAAAGCTTCATAAATAGGGGAAAGCAAAGGGGAGAATTCTTTATTTAGATTTGACCAGTTTGTCGAGTGCGAAGAGGGAAAGACAAGAGCAGCTGAGTTTGAGAAGAAAGAGAGAAGGAGAAGGATAGCTAAAACGAAAGCAAAAGACACAATGGTATCGGTAGTGTCAAACATTGAGAATGCGAACATAGAGTTTGCACAATGCAACAACGGACAGTTTGTGTAACCCAATAACGGAAACGACAGCAGTGAAAGAGAGATATAGACAGAGAATGGCGGAGAATCTTGGAAAAATTCAAGAAAAGATTAATATAAAAAAGTTAGAGCAACCTTAAGCTAGAGGTATTTGAGGTGGATACATATGCAAGATATTTACCAAATTCGAAAGAACTTAAAACGCGGTAAAGAAAAGCAAAACAACGGTGAGGAAACTGGGATAGAGAAGAACTCAATTTAATTCGTTGATGATACAAGAGGCATCAAGATTTTCTAGATTTGTGCTTTTCCAAAAGTTATTGTCTTCACATACCCAGACTGATGTGTTCAATATATATACGAAAAATACACATTTTGGTCGACCTCTGTTAGTCCTAATTTAATTTTTGTGGTGGTGTTATAATTATTGTTGTTACTATGTGTCTGACTTCTATCTTTGTTTAATGGCTTTTTCAATAGTAGTATAGGAAATGAGGGCTCCGGCACACTGTTAAACCCCGCTAAAATGCTCCATCAGATCCCCGTTAACATATAGCCATCAAACACCGTTAAAAAACTCCGTTAAGCATTCCCAGTCAAACCCCGTTAAAATGCTCCGTCAAATCCCTGTTAAGATTTAGCAGTACTTCGGCGTCGTCAAAACGAAATCGGTGTCGTCAAAACGAAATCGGCGTCGCCTTCGAAGCCGTCGCCTTCACAGTCGTCGCCATCGATAGCAGGTACGGCGTCGCCTCAATCAAAAGGCACCACCTCGACATCGTACGGCGTCGATGTTTTGCCACCTCCGCCTCAAATAAAAGGGGTTTAAGGTAATGCCCTCTACTAAAAAGAATGCAAAAATGAAACAAATCGAAAAAAATCATTTCGATGAGCCACAATGCTCTGCATGTGCAAGGAGGGATTGGAAGAGAGCTTACCAGGAGTAGTGCGACAAAAACAAAGTTAAGCATAAGGCACGGTGTGCTGAGATTATAAGAAAGCGATACTGGCAAGACGCCAAATATCGCGAGAAGACGAAAGTGAGACGTTTGGAGCGCAACCGCAGAAAGAATCAAGAAAGGCTCGCCAGCAAGCAGTAGCTCTTGCTATAGTAAAGGGCGTACTTCTCGCGCTACTCCTTTGATGCGATCATGAATTATTTTTTAATGGTATTGAAAAAATTCAAGAATAGTTGAATAGGTGACGACCACAAAGCCGCCATGTCTACAGGTGTTCGATCGGTGACGAGCTAGCACCGACATCAAATGAAGGTTTCGGAGTTCAAAAGCTCGAGTTCGTACTTGAGAAGTCCATCATTCGAATCTGATAGAAGAGAGAGAGAGAGAGTAAGTTGATGGATTCTTTCTCCTTGAATTTAGGGAGCACCACAACGAGTTTAAGGGAGATGTCCTCCGTCGAAAGACCTTGATAAACCCACTTCACTTTAATGAAGCCGGTATGGATGGAGTGCTGCTTGATCTGATCGGGGTCTACTCGCTTCCCATCCTGATCATAGATTTCGCACGTCTTATCCAGATCGACAAACAGAAGGGGTCTTTTGATTTCCACCTTTTGCTAATCTCTACCCTTGAAAGTCTTCACCCGCCTATTAACAGAGTATCCTTCATTGTAGAGTAAGTCCTCGATTGATTGATTGATTGATTGATTTTATTACTCGCAGAAAGCCTCAAAGGCTTATACAAGGCAGGCAAGCGGCAATAACGATAGTATATGTACATTAATGTGCGGGAGTTGTTATTGTGGTGGTGATCCTGTGGTGTGAAAACGGTTTGCTGGACGTTCCATTGTGATGCACAGGGAGATTATTGAGCGTGCAGAGAGCAGGTGCATGCTAGGAGAGACTATTGAGTGTGCAAAGAACAAGTGCATGTCGGTGATAGGAGGTGCTGCTTAGCCTCACTTTTGAATTCAGAGAAACGGACAATTACTTATAAGGAGTTTGGCAGCTGACTGAAAACATGTGCGGCGAACTACAGAGGAGATGACTTGAAAAGAGAAGTGTTTGGCGTAGGGAGTTGGAAGTGCTGGGTTCTGCGCAGGTGACGCGGAGCATCTCGTTGGGGAAAGGCCTCGGTCAAGAGATGTCCAGGAACTTGCTTTCGAGCAACTTTGAAGCCAAGAAGGGCTGATCTTCACCATAGCCCAGCAAACATCAGATGACATGTCGAAATTCAGAGAAGTCCCGCAATTTGTCACAGCATCCATAACGCACTCTTCCCCGCTGAACCGAATATATGGGTTTCTGGCGTTGTTGATGTTGAGTTCACCGTACTTAGACTTGCCCCTTTGAAGTTGACCGTGACGTCGATAGGTTGGCGCAAGATTTGGGTTGTTGTTTTCATCTTTCTTTTATTATATCTAGAAAACTTTTTTTTTACGGACGCTCCAAATTGCTTGCGGGTACCCACGAGTTGAACTGAGGCCCGTACCCTTTCCACTTGACCAGGACCATACCGTTCTTTTTGTCTCTTCTCAAGACCTTTTAGATCCTTAATACCTCCTGTTCTGTTTTCTGCAAATCCGGCTCGTAGAAAGAACTATCTATCTTTTCACCAATCAGATCTTCCAGCTGATAGGTCACTGGGTTCGTCGCCTGCCCTTGAGTGATTCTGAAAATTTCCTCGGTCCATCTCGGCGTGTAACTCTTTTCAAAGATCGATTTCTTCTTATTGATGCGCACGATGTCACCGACTTAGAACTTGGCTGGTCTTTGTCGCGCGAGTTTATGTCCGTACAGGTTTCTGTGCACCTTCTCTTCGTTCTTCTTCAAGGGAGTCTCCTCGAGCTCGGGGCTCATTTTGATACTTCGGTGTTACTTAGCGTTGTACTGAATGATGAGTGGGTCAAGAATGTCAATTTATCTGTGTGTGTTGTTTGTGCTGAAATACTTCCACATTTTCTCTTTGATGATTCTGTTCAATCTCTTGACAACGACTGCTTTACCCTCGTTATGGGTGCTGTACATTTCTACGCTGTTCTCTTTCAACCAATCTCGGAAGGTGCGGTTGTAGAACTCTGAACCTTGATCAACCCACAACTTCTCAGGCTTCCTTCCGCTAGTCTTGACCAGTTTCCGAAAAGCCCCGGTGATGGATCTCAAGGTCTTATCTTTCAAGTGGATCATCCAAGCGTATTTTGAGAAAACATCAATGATGCTAAGCAAGTACTTGTTGCTGTTGTTTTGCTTGCTATTCCACCGCATGTCCATCAGGTCAGTACTCCATATCTTATCGATACCTTTCACTATCACCCGCCTTCTGGAAAACTTTCGTCTAACCGGTTTATGCAGTTCATCCGCAAGCTGGTCCTTCCACACGCGGGGCTTCGGCAGCTGCTTCGCTCTACCTCCTCCCTCTAAGCGGGTTGCTGCGGCGAATCTCCTGATCATTTTCTCGTCAAATTCCGGTTCTGAGAAGTCCAAGAGAATGTCAAGCATGCTCCTACCTTTCAACCTCTCAATAATGAAGTAACATACGTAGTAGCCACGCATCACGCTGTCAACATGCTGAATATGGGAGTCACTGTAGACACCTTGTTTGCTACTCGTTCTCATATAGTCTACAACAGCGTTACTCGGGTGCACATCGAAACTGTCGAAGTACTCGACGTGTTCAGAATCCGGATGATTCACGATGAATACCCAGTGTATCCCATTGGCGTCCAGAAAATTCTGAGTGTTGACGACTATACTTTCGTTGCTCCTTATTCTTTTTGGTAGCATATCCTTGGAGAATGAACCAAGGAAGTTTTGCACATCCTTCAAAATTCGATAGATGTCCAAGTTAGACAGAGGTTTAACTATCTAATGAGGGCCAGGAGAGCCCAGAGAAATCCCCCGCTTTTTTTCCACAACCTCGCCTCGTACCAGGCAGCTGAAGCCCACGACCGATGCTAGGCAGCTGAAACCCACGACCGGCCACTGGATTGACGATTGCTCCAGGTTCAGTAGATCGCGACCCGTCCTAGCGAACGGACCTTGCCTGCCAAATCCTAACATTTTAGTGATCATCGGTGCTGCAACTCCTGGCAATAGGCTTGCACCGAATGGACCAAATCCACCTTGTTTACTTATTTGAGTCTTAGACAGTTTTATCTCTACACCCCGCCCTGCCGCTTTGGCTTTCTGGATTCGATTGACTTGGGTTATCGTTAGCATGAACTTGTCGGGTCCCGCTAATTGTTTGGTGGACAATCGTAAAGTGATACCCCGCCTCGCATTAACGGCTGCGCGAAGATTTTGCTTTTGCCCTTCAGTCAAAGAAACCCCGTACGTTTGATATGACATGTTTAATTCTTTATTTACACACAACAAAAGTTTTTTTCTTTCTGCTATGACGCTGCCGCTTTGTGTGTTGAACCTGAGGTTGCGCCAGTAACAGCCGCCATTCCAAGAGCAGGCAGAACATTCTTAGCTGCTTCCTTCACGAGCGGAGCTGTAACTTTGGACAGAAGAGGGGCAAACAACTTTCCCAAAGACCCACCTCGAATATGAGAACGACTGACAAATCGAGATTTTCGACTTCCGCACACCGCACAAGTCGATTTAATCATCGGTCGTCCATTTTTTGTAACAGCTGCTTGCGGTGATATATCGCCAGTTTTCGTTTTACACTTGACGCAATACATGTTTATTTAAATCCATCTTTCTTTTTTTTTAAACGATCACGTTCATTTTACCAGAGAGTCCTTCCAGTTGCATGAACCTATAGCTCAACACCAGAGCGTAGGCGTAGCAGTTTCCTCCGAAATTCACAGACAGTGACCATCTGATTTCAATGTCTGCAGGGCTGCCTCGCAGTCGCTCCTTGTGATGGCTAACGTTAAACGCGATAATTGGGAACAAACTCGCAAAATCTTCCGCTGAAACCTGACTACTGCTATTGGTGTCTTGGTACTTGTGAATTGCCTCTTGGAACATCATGTTAGCTCGTTCGTAATTACGACTTGCAGCAGCAAAACGAATGTTCAACTCCCGATCAGTGAACAGCGTGCTGTTAATCCAACACAAGATCCGAGAAAGCGTCCCGGCATCAAAAACCACCGGGTTCGTTTCTTGATCTCCGTATTTCTATTGCAGCTGGAAGGCGACGAACACGTAATTGGGTAACTGTTCGCTGCTGTTAGTCGTCACCCTCCAAGAAACGCTCGTCTCTGCATTGTTGTAAGCATTTCGGTAGACCCTCACTTGCTCAAAGTACAGCTGCTTTTTAGCGTTGCTGACTAGCTTTTGCTCAATATCCGATTGCATAGCTAGACTTGGCGTTAATTTCGGCATCCACAAACTGATGTGCTTGATGTTAAATTTTCCAGGATAGACGCCGTTCGCTTTCAGAACGTAGTTGGCGAATGCCTCGCGTGTGAACTCGTAAGTGTGCTTCACTCCGATGAAAGTGGTGTCGATATCTTTGTGAGATCAAAAGATTTGTGAAAGAGAAAGGAACAGACAAGTGTCTTTAGTTCCAGTCGTGATCGCCTTTCGCAAGACAAATCCTTGGTTATAGGTACCAGCTACTGACAAGTTATCC
>JAOWAW010115655.1:0-11238 GCA_028565695.1 Nicola tetela
TGTGTGTGTGTGTGTGTGTGTGTGTGTGTGTGTGTGTGTGTGTGTGTGTGTGTGTGTGTGTGTGTGTGTGTGATTAGAAACTTCCTTTCTCCAGGGGACGGCTTTGGCATCTCCAAAGTCGTCTCTAGGACCTCTCTCGTCTACGGAAGGCGGAATCACAGCGTAGTTTTCTGGATAATTCGTTGATATTATCACTGCTGCGTCATCCGTCTTTCCGCCATTCGCAGTGGGTTGGCTACCCGTCGGATGTGCTCATTTTCAGCCACAAAGCTACCAGAGCCGAAGGAGAGATTGGACAGAGGAAAATAGCCTCCGTTCCTCTCTTCTCAAGCAGCGGCGTATCGGCCAAGCGTCGGCGGCCTTTGGGTCTCCGCAGAGGGTCTTCTTAGATCAACATCTTTCGCTGTCTACCAAGCGTCGATTGTACACTTCTTGCGTCCTGTCTGTGCTGCTCTACAGATCAGAATGCTGGACACCGCTACAAAAAGACCTATTATTAGTGGACCGCTTTCTCCACCGGTGTCTTCGAGTGGTACTCTCACTCAGCCGGCAGCAGCAGCGCGAAGAACATGTTACAAATGAGGAGCTTCGCGGGCAGTGGGGAGACAGTAAGCTGGTGTCATAAAATTACTCGCCTCCGGCTCGAGTGGCTCGGTCATCTCGCTCGAATGCCAGACAGTCGGCGGGCAAAACAGCTTCTTTTCGGACACCTTAACAAGCCCCGTCCAGCATGTGGACCTAGAAAAAGGTGGAAAGATGTTATTGCAAGAGACCTTAAGATCATGCAGCTCCCGAATGCTGGTTCGTGGTGGAGTATAGTGTGAGATAAAGGCAAATGGATTGAGTGCATCAATGCCCTGCAGAGTCCTTCAACATCTGCACAGCCCCCTCCTCTTTCTTGCAGTAATTGCCAACGTTTCTTTCATCGACCGAGAGACTTTAAGCGCCACAAATGCCGTGCAGAAAGGATGTTGCCAGTGTGCGACGAGAGAGGTACAGTGTGATACGTGCTCTTACCGACTCTTTATTCTCACCGAGCTCCAACAGCCCTTCTTCCCGTGAAACAAGCAAACCTTTTCATCTGGCACATCATGACACCAGAGACTCCTTAGATCGTCTTCAGTATATTTCTGTGATCATCTACAGCAATCATCTACTGTCATGTAAGAACGTTGCTAGGCTGGTGTAGTACGTAGAGCCGGAGTAAAAGAATAAAAGAATCACGTGGAACAGCTCGGAATGCACTTGAGCTAGATGTGCGCGTGCAATGTGCGCGTTGGAAAACCCGTGACAGTAAAATAAAAGAAAAGAAAAAACGAGTACCGTAAACATGTTCTCTTGTCACTGCAACCCCGATGGTTTGTGAGGGATACGTGCGTGTGAGAGCGCAGCAAAGTTTACAGAAACTCTTGACTAGTCCTTTGGCGTGATCTCTTCGCTTTTTCTCGTTCTCGTGTGCAAACTTTTGACGCGTTTTTGTAGAAAGTAAGCCGGCAGTGTTATCACCTTATTGTAGAGCAAACTGATTGCCTGTTGAACAGCTCTTATCTTACCGTTTTTTTTTCGCTCTCCAGTGTTGACTGGCCCGTCCCCACCTCGATGTGTTAACGTCAGAGTTCACGTGAAAAGCGGCCGTACTAACAGCGCTCGCTCTTAAAGGGCGTATGTGTACGACCTCACGAACATCATCACAAATTTCGGTCAGTGGCCAGAGGAGAAATTCTGCTTTCGCAAGTCAGCCTTTCTATTGGACTTTCTGTTGGCAGACACGGACAGCAGGGTAGACACTGTGAAACAGCTATGCAGGCGGGTACTGAGTAACATGCAGCTCGATGATTTGCCACTGAAGGCAATAGAAGTTACTTGCAGGTTTGCCGCTTTGTACCTTGAAAATAAATGATGACATCACAGCTGTGGATGGTGTGTGTGTGTGTGTGTGTGTGTGTGTGTGTGTGTGCGCGCGCACGCGCGTTTGAGTGCTGTTTCGGGCAGCTAAAGCAAAGGAGGGAGAAGACAGGGGAAAGAGACAGAAGGGAAAAGAGAGGGAGGGGAAAAGAGACAGAGAGGAGGATACACAGGGGAAAGAGACAGAAGGGAGGATATACAGGGTGTTATACATTGTATTGACAAGTCTCAACTGACACACAAAACCGTCGAGCCACAAGATATTTGTAGACACACAACCACCGACTATAAGGTGGATAACACAGAAAGGTGTGGGTAAGTTAGGCGAATGCATGTGAGTGTCTCTAGGTGTAAGTTAGGTGCATGCAAACAGACAAGTGACAACTCCTAACATCTCCCTTCTTTTAATATACTCGTAACTCAAACCGGCTGAGTCATTATTTATCATAGCCATATTGTTGTGGAGGTTTCACTATTCGCGTTCCTGTTTGTGTCACTTCGTAATTTGTTGTTGTGTTGTTCAACATAGGGTCTTCCTGACTGCTTGAATGTTCAACTGTCCCATCTGCTGCTGTTGTTGGTTTGTCCAGCATGGTGTCTTCCTGACTGCTTGTATGCTCTTCTTCCATAGAGTTTTCTTCCCTTCTGCTTGTTATTCCCCTCTCTTTTGTCTTTCTTATTTGTGCATGATTCTGGCAATACATTTGTCCACCAGATTGTACAATGCAGGACCTTGTGTCAACTTTTTCCATGATTTGTGCTGGTCTCCAAGTATTCTGAGCATTCAGACCGTTATTCAGGTTTCTCATGCAAACTGGAGTTCCCAGCTCCAACAGAGGAAGCTCTCTAGTATGTTTGTCGTAGTAGCGCTTCACTTGCTTTTGTTTCATCACCAAGCATTCCTGAACATCTTGTTTCTCCTGAAGATCTGCTTCTAAAAGTTGCAGTACCATTGGCAGAGTTGTTCTGGTTCTCCAGCCCATGAGCTTGTTGTGAGGGGCTGGTCAGCATGCCTGTGGAGAGAGTGTTCCACCATTCCAGGATGGCAAAACAAGGGTCCTTGCTATCCGATCGGGCTTTTCTAATAATGTTTTTTATGATCTTTACGGCTGTTTCTGCCTCCCCATTTCCTCTCGGATGGTAGGGGGATGAAACTTGACGCCCCGCTTTCCATTCCTCTGTAAATGACCAAAAAACACCACTCACAAACTGTGGGCCATGATCAGTTATCAGCACTTTTGGTATACAAAAACGGGCACAAATCACTTTGCATTTCTTCACAACAGTTTCACTTCTTGTGTCTTTTAGATGTTCAATCTCCCACCAGTCTGAAAAATAATCCACTATGATCAGCATGTTCATTTGGTCGATCATGAACAGGTCAGCTGCCACACGGCTCCACGCATGCTGGGGCATTTCATATGTCAGCATGGGTTGTCTTTGCTGCTCTGGTTGCAGAGAATTATAAGCTGGAAATTGTCCAATAAAATCTTCTAGCTCTGCATTTAGTCCTGGCCAGAAAAAAACCTCTCAGGCTCTCCTCAAACATGCCTCAATGCCAATATGGCTGTAGGGAATCTTGTCTAAAATCTCACGGCGCATTGTAGTCGGAATCACCACGCGATTACTCTTGTAGACAATGCCATCTTGGACTGTCAGTTCATCTCTTTAGGGCTAGAATACTCAAAGCTGGCTTGGAAGCGTGGTCCAATCTTGTGGCTACCCTTTCAAAATTATTTCCATGAGGGCCCACATTGTCTGGTTGTTGCGGTTGGCTCTCTGCACTTGTTCTAACCCAGCATCAGAAACTTGAACCGCCATTTTGTGGTCTATCTCCTCCAGTTCTTGGTAGAATACCTGAATATTCATTTCTGGCATCTCTACAGATTGCTCTTGTTCAATCGGGGCTCGTGACAAAAGGTCTGCAATGAGCATTTGGGGTCCTCGTAGATATGTGACCTCAAGGTTGAATCTTTGCAGCCTATGCAGCATCCTTTGCAAACGGCTCGGCGCTGATAGCAGAGACTTTTTGAAAATCGAGACCAAAGGCTTGTGATCCGTTTGGACTGTGATCTTTTGCAGGCCGATGATGAATTGATAAAACCGCTTGCAGCCGAAAAGAATAGCTAAGCACTCCTTTTCAATTTAAGAGTAATTCCTCTCAGTAGGCAATAGAACTTTTGACACGAACGCCACAGGGGTTGATCCTCCTGTAGGAGCATAGCTCCTAGACCATAATCACTTGTATCAGTTTGCAGGGTAACAGGCTTTCTGACGTCGAAGAATTTTAGAGTTGTTTCCCTGGCTCGACCGCCATGCCCCTGCTGCATTTTGCGCTATTAACTGCATGAGGGGTGCTGCCACCTCAGCTAGGCATGGAATGAATTTTCCCACGTAGTTAGTCAGGCCTAAAAATCATTGGACACCTTTCTGGTCAACTGGTCCCAGCAGTTAGTCAGGCCTAAAAATCATTGGACACCTTTCTGGTCAACTGGTCCCGGCATTTCTGTGATGGCTCGGACTTTTCCAGGATCCGCTTGGAGGCCCTTTTCGCTGACCACATGACCCATATAATGCACTCTCGGCAGTCGCAGGCGAATTTTTTTTGAGTTCCATTTAAGTCCCACAGCCCTGGAACGCTCAAGGAGTTGTCGCAGATTCCTGTCATGGTCAGCCATTGCTTCTTCCATTGTCTGACCCCACCCTATCACCAATACACCATTGGCAATGTTTTGTACGCCAGATAAGCTTTTTAGTGCGTCTTGCCGTCGTTGCTGGAATTCTTCAGTCGCTACGGAAATACCAAACGGCATACGCAGCCATCGATAGCGACGAATTGGTGTCCAAAATGTTGTCAATTTGCTGCTGCGTTCATCTAGGATGACCAGCCAAACCGTTCTTTGCATCCAACTTCGAAAATACTTTAGCGTCAAAGAGTGTCGGCATAACATCGCCCAGTGTTGGCATCATATAATGTGGCCTTTTTAGGGCCGCATTCAAATCTTTGGGGTTAATGCAGATTCGAAATTTCTCTGGAGTTTTGACCGCTATCATTCTACTAATCCAGTCGGTGGGCTTGGTTACTTCGACAATTGCGCCATCTTTTACCAACTCATTGAGATTTGCCTTTAGCTCCTCTTTTAGTGGTTCTGGTACCCTCCTGGCTAGGTGTTGCACTGGCCGAACTTGTGGATCTACCACCGAGTGACAGAGCCCTGGCAACTGCCCTAGGCCATCAAAACAGTCCTTGTATTCGTTGAGTATCTGCGCTTTTGACCAAACCTTGTTTTTCTCTTGGAAGGTTTGCTTGCTCCTCCTCGGTCGCGTTCACATTGATCACTAAGAGCTTTAACTGTTCGCATGACTCTGCTGACAGTAAAAGGGGTTGTTGCCGATCGTCATCGATGATTGCGAAATCCAGATCGTGCCATTGGTTGCTGTCCCATGCCTCCACATCGTGCACTCTCCCAGTGGCTTAACAATCGTACCGTCGTAAAATTTTAGGCGAACTCGTATCGGGCGCACGGCTGAAGCCACAGCCGCTTCCTCCAAAATTCTGCAGTATTCTCCGTATGGCATTACATTGCATGTCGCGCCGCAGTCTAGTTGACAGCGGACGGTCGAGGTACACCGTGCGTTCTCGCTGCTCTTCATCGTTAAATTGGTAAACCATTTTCGTCCCCGTCAACTGATCACTGCGATCTGTTCAGCTGAGTCTATCTGCTCATATCCGAATAGGGACTCCTGGCATTCCTCATGATCACCGGTATCGAACAATTAGTGCTTAATTTCCTTGCACTATTGCTTATATCTGTTCCTTCCTGTACGCCCGTAGAATCGTTCGCTGCGTTGTGACTGACGCATATGTACTTGTTCTCTTGGAACTTGTCGGCAAACCCGTGCGAAATGATTGGCTTTTCCGCAGTTCCTGCATACTTGTCCCTGTGCTGGACATCGACTGCTCCTGGGGTGTGCTCGTCCACAGTTTCCACGTTCTGGAACACGGTTCAGATGAAACGTCGACGTTTGCTCATGAAATCTCCTCCGAGTTTGGATGGACAGTTGGTCTATCGTCTCGGTGTCAGGCTCTGCTGAGCTCGGCATGTCTCCTCCTCTTTTGATTACTTCCATCTGTCGTCCCGTTTGTTCAGACATCTTGCAAACTTCAATCGCGTTGTTTAAGGTAAGGTATTTGTTCTGAGCACACGAGCACGCGCTTCCGAGTCAGCAGTTCCAATGACTATTCTGTGCCGAATCAAACTATTACGAAGTTCTCCGAACTCGCATGTATCGGCTTTGGATCTCAAGTCATCAACGAAACTCCGTACAGGTTCACCTGCACATTGGCAGCTGTTGTTGAAAATGAAACTTTCGTAAGTCACGTTCTTTGCCAGCTGAAAATGCTTCTTCAGGGCTTTCAAGGTATTGTTGGACTTTTACCTATCGCTCTCTGACAGGTCTACACGTTGTAGGATTTTCACCCACTCGTGGCTCATAACCGTCCGTAGTGTTGCGACGCGTACTTTCGTCAGATTTTGCGCTCAATCCTGTCGCTACTTCGTAATCTTCCCATTGTTGTTCAAACGCTTGCTAGTTCTCCCACGTGTTACCTGTAACACTGATTGGTCTAGGAGCTGGTAAGAATCGTTGAGCCATGCTCACGTCGACGTTGTCTTGTGCTGAACTGCCGTTTCGAATTTCGGTTTGTGACGAGTTGTTGCCTCCTTGCGCTGGGCCGGGCAGTCGTTCCCGTGCTCCGAGCCGTTACTCATACGTTGGTGAGGTTGACCGATCCCACTTATGATACCATGTCATATGTTGTATTGACAAGTCTCAACTGACACACAATACCGTTGAGACACAAGATATAAATTTTGTAGACACACAACCAACGATTATAAGGTGAATAACACAGAAAGGTGTGAGTAAGTTCGGCGCATGCATGTGAGTGTCTCTGGGTGTAAGTTAGGTGCGTGCAAACAGACAAGTGACAACTCCTAACATAGGGGAAAGAGACAGAAGGGAAAAGGGACACAGGGGAGGATATACAGGGGAAAGAGACAGAGTGGAGGATATACAGGGAAAAGAGACAAACGGGAGGATAATACAGGGGAAGGAGGCAGAGAAGTAAGCCTCGAGAGTGAGCCAAGATGAGTATAGACTGTTCTACGGGCTCAGTTGAACGTGTCTTTGAAGGCTCAACAAAATGTAGCCGGCAAGTTCAAATTGTGGCCAAAGTTGGTCGGCTGCAGAATACTCTCTTTCCAAGGTGCTGATGTACAAGCCTCGCCAGCCTGCTAAGTACAACGAGCAAGGCGCCTGGCAGACGAAGACGTTGGCAAGAAATGCGCTGATCAAGAGGCGCGCGACTCGTCCGTTGCCGTTGCTGAACGGATGAATGAACAAGAACTCCGAGAGTAGAAGGGCTCCAAGGAGAACTACCCGTTCGTTTCGTCTGTCGAGATCTTCGAGATCATTCTTAGAACTGTTTATTTTCCTCGCTTCTTTTTCGACAAAGTTGAGCAGTTTTGCGACTTTCGATCTTCCGAGTGCCAACGTACTCGATCGAAGATCCCGATGGACGACCACCATTTCTTCGGTATTTTTTTTCCTAAGCGTTCGTGGCTCAACAGGCCTTTCATTACATTGGTGTGCGTTTGCTTGACGAGACTAACGGAAAGCGGTGTCCTCGAGTAGCCTCTGTCTTGGTGAAAGAACAAACGGCACAATTCCTGTCGGACGTTTTTCAATTAGACTGCCACCCTCGGAGCCTCGTCCTCGCCGTAGCTGGTGCTCAGCTCACGCGTAAGCCTGTCCCACTCGCAGTCCACCGCATTGGCACAAATTGCTAACGTGTCCAGTTCACTCGGTGCAGCGAATTCAGACAACCAAACGCCGTTGAGATAGTGCAACACGAAATGGTCGTGATCGTGCATGGCCAACCGTGCGTCGCGCTGGTGTACTAGTCGCATGCCTATCTCCTCCAAAATACAATGCGGTTGAGTTTCTCCTCTCCAAACCAAATACGTTGGCAAACCACCCTTGTACAGTGCCCTAAGCAGTCACTCCAAGCGGAAGTCATAGCCAGCAGTCCTGTCCATCTCATCCAAGACAGTTGAAAGCAAGACAGCTAAAGCTCGCTGTACCAGTAACCGAGTCAGACAAGCATAGTTTTTTTTTACTGCTATCAATGTTTTTGAGAACAACGGGTAGATGTTCAGAGCACTTGTAAGTACAAACAACTGGATGTGTTATAGGTGTAAAGGAAACTAGAATGGAAAGGATAACGAAGTGCTGATTAGCATGGCACTGACACACTCGTATATATATACGGGGGCGATAGATTACAATGTGGCCAGCAACGACAACTTGACTCCGAAGAGAAATATTAATATACTTGTATCACTGTGCCGCCTCTCTGCTCCAAGCGAGTTCAAACTCAGTCCGTGCAAGCGCTGCCTGCAGCTCGGCCGAGGAGACCAGGTGCACGCTTCGCTTGCAGCGAGTGGCAGCGACGTACAAATGTCGGGTGGCCTTGTCGATGCTGTTGATATGCTCTTTGCCGCTCTGACATAGAAAAAAACCGAAGATGTCGGAGTCGATCACGACGTGTGGGGCAGAGCGGCCTTGGGAAGTGTACCATGTACGCTGTAGCCGAACGGCAACGTATCGTGCGCTCGTCCACCTGTTTCAGATCATTCAGCAGGCTCTCCGTCTGTGGCCACCTCGACGCTTTCCGGTGGGCGGATAGAGCGTCTCCGGCAAGGACGACCTGCGCTCGGCTCTTCTTTTCGGTGTCCAGGGAAGACACCTCGATCTCGCAGCTTGGCACGGTCAGAGCGCTCCCTTGCAGGTGGAAATCGTCGCAACGAGCGAAGCTGAGCAGACGCACTTGGGTTTCGCACGGCAAACTGTAGCGGAGGGAGCTGGAAATGATGATCTTCTCGGCGCACCTAGCGAACCGCTAGTCGGTTGGCAATGGGCTCACGGCAGTCTTAGCAGCTTCGAGCAAATGTGCAGCCATCTCGGTGCAGGTCTTCCTGCGCCAGGTGAGAATCAGCACGTCGTCGGAATTCACCCGTGCCAACAGCTCGTCTCCTAGTGGCTGCACGTTCTTTTTCACAAAGCGTTGCAGTTTAGCGGACCTCGTTCCCGCCCAGCCGTTTTCCATGATCGTCCACACTCCTTCGTTCCAGGCGTGCATTGCTTTCGTCTGCGCTCGCTTGTCTGTTGTCAGATGCACAGTGCGGCGAAACTCATCGAAGATCTTTTCCGGGTAGGTCGTCCCTTCAGGCTCGATCGCAGACAGCTGCAACTCGTCACCGACCAAAATGCGCTGAGCAACCCAGCGTGGCAACCACTTCTCTCAGACGGTGGTCCAGCTTCGTGTACTAGTCGAGAATGTACACGCCACCCGACAGATCGTTCGTGCGCAAGTGCTGAAGGAAGGAGACCGTGTTGGCATCTCGGCGATGGTCGTCCGTCGTGTTGTGTACGTGCATACTCTGATCGTACCATGTCTTTACTGGCCAGAGCACCATGCCCGCTCCTACGGGGAACAGTCCCAAGCCCAGGTAGCTGTGAATCGTGGAAGACGGGTACCGGATCTTCGCCGAACTGCGCATTCTGTCTCGCAGATCGTTCGCCAAACTGTTGTTCGGGGCAAGGTAAACGACCCTGTACGTCGCGCCGACGCTTGTCTAATTCTGTCATAAAGGCTAACACCAGTTGTGTCTCGCCAGTACCCGCATGTCCATTCAAGCCCATTATCCCGTAAGATTCTTTTTCCACAAACCACACCATCTGCTCCAAAGAAAGCTTTTGATCCTCGGCTAATGATACCATTTCTCGCATACACAAAAAGAAAAACAAAAAAAAGACAAAGAAAAAGAAAGGAACTTGAAGAAAAAAAGTAGGCAAAAACGAACAAACTGCTTGTAGTCTGCCGGTCAGACATCCATAAGTTCTAGAAAATAAAATTTCGTCGTCTCTTAGGTATGAACATTATTTTACAGATATCGCTCTTAGAGATTGTCAGTAGCGCATTAGTAACTTGAGAATTGAAAACAAAGTGTCCTTTCTTGTCTATTTCTTTTAGTAAAGAAAGCCTTTGTGTTACCATGGAAACACGTACAAAATCGATCTGAGACAGCGAAATTTGACATTGATCGACTGTCACGTCCGACTTGCAACTTCCTCTGTGGTTACTCTTGCCACTGAAGTTTCCTTCGCTTTACTAAGCTTGGACTTTTTTTTATCTCTTTGGACATGGAATTCCCTGTCTCTGCTTTGCCTGATCCTGATGATTTTTCAGTCAGGCCACATATTGCCGGGTCAGTGAGGATGTCATCGTCTAATTTAGGAGAGCTTCCCCAAACGAAAGTTCCCCGATTGACGAAGGACGACGAGCTAGACGCAACTCATCGGCAAACAAGAAGTTCACTTCCAGGTTTGGACAGGACCAAATGTATCTTCTGTCAGGGCGGAGAAGAGAATGCCCAAGAACAGGCGTCTGTTTGAGAAGACCGTGCGCTGTACGTGGAGCTTCACGCCGTTTACGCTGCTGAATGGGGCTCGCATTCGTCAAGACAAGAGAATTCTCCTGGAAATCGAACATGTTGATATGCATGCAAAGATATTCTATATCATCAATCTTGTTATAAAGGTTTTACCTCCCCTAGGCAACTCGATTTTCTTTCAAAGAAATTAAACAATTAAACAAGGGAAAACCAACAATTAAACAAGGGAAAACCAAAACAAACTTTGAAACAAAAAAAAAACAGTCAAACACTAAACGTATTTCCATCATCAGGAAATAATACAAAAACAATTTAAAATTATACATGCCCGAAGGAAGGAAATGGAAATGGGCCTGTACTGTTTGAGACAGGCGTTATTCGTCCAAGCCGCAGCTAGGGTCAGTATCGACTTAGTAGTAGCGTAATTAGAGTTAGGGTTAGAGTTACTACACGTTCCTAGAACTAGTTGCTACATGTAGCTTCAGCTTGGGAGGTGCCCGTATAGCAGAGGTCTGTAGGCTGGGTATATACATGGGTATATATACATGTAGGCTGGATATACAGAACTATATACTGCGCTATATGCACACATGTCTTACATTTTAGGCAGCCCATTCTTTAAACATAGAGTTCAATCCCACATGTACATGTGTCAAGAGCACGCCACGGCGTTGTAACCTGAGCTGCGAGAAAGGTCTGAGTGGATGGATCCCTGCTGTCTGATTCATGTTGGAAGTAGAGCATGGCAGATCAGGGCTGGTGAAGTAGTGAAAGGCCCATTTTAACGTTGAGCAGTTCAAACAGAGGAAGGCTG
>JAOWAW010115677.1:0-13091 GCA_028565695.1 Nicola tetela
CTTCTTCTTCCTCCTCCTCCTCCTCCTCCTCCTCCTCCTCCTCCTCCTCCTCCTCCTCCTCCTCCTCCTCCTCCTCCATTCTCCTTTTATTTCTTCCTCATCGTCCGTATGCCCTTCTTAATTGCCTGTTAATCATTAAATGTTTATACTTCGTTGCAGAGAAAGTGGGATTGGTAGTTAACAGAAAGTGCTTTCGTGCTTGACGATTATGACAAATTGGCAGTAATATTGAGAAACACGAAAGGCGCACATGTACTGTGTGCTCTCCGACAGTATCGCAGCAGTATTAATAGAGGGCTTCGCTTAGTTTACCATACAGTAGTCTTCCTCTATTTGGCGCAGCTGCTTGCTAGTCCCTCATGCAGATTTTCATTCCCAACTGATTGTTAAGGTTTTGATTTCAAGGTATTTGCTCAGGCAGTTTGGTCTTTTTCCGTATACTTTTCTCATATTTCATTTCCCCTCTGGTCAATCCAACACAAGAAATGTTTTTCATGGCAAGTATGTTAAGGGGCTCTATACCCCTCAGCTTATCTTCGGAACTACCCTGTTCTTGCATTACTTGTGTCTAGTCATCAAAAGAACTTTCATCAAGCATGTAAATCTGAAAACTGGATGATGATATCTCTCCATATGGCTGGGTTATGGTGAAAAGAAAAATGGCGAACAAAAACTTTGTGTTGTGGCTTGGTCTTACGTGATAACAAGCATAGAATTTTGGCTGTTGCCTTTGCAAAGGATGTTGAAGAATCCAGTTTTGTTCAAATCTATTCTAAACTTGCAAAATGAGGTGCTGAAAGAAATTGTTATTTATGGCCAGTCAAGCATGTAATCATTGAGAATAAATTCATAAGGAGAAGGAATTTTCATTATTACTCAAAGGTCTCAGGGGTGTGCCTGTTTACCGGGCACCCTGTGTGCAGATTGTCATGGCAAAAAATGGTGGAATACTTACTGTAAAAAATAAGTTTATTGTGCAGTGCTTACTAATTTCAAACCCACAAACCCAGAGATGTCTATTAAAGACAGGTGCTTATCACAGTTTCATCTTCCATAGGTCTTGCTTTCAGCATGTAGATCTACCACTGATTATGCAGTCTCAAACTTGTGAATCCAGATTGTATTGACATTTCTTGAATAGGGTGTTCTAAGATATGGGCAGTGCCCAGTCCCAAGGCACCCGGTTGAAAAAACGTTTCAGTGTATCTGTAGCCCCTGTTTCTTAGCTCTGTAATTCAGGACCTTGTACAGAAAATTTTAAGTCAATCTGGTCAAAAACAACTGAACTATGAAGAGTTGAAGTTGGAGAAGCCTTGCTTCGAGAAAACAGCATTTGAAATTCCTGGCCATCAGCCTCCAGCTTCAGATCCTTGAGTGCTGCCCACGGTTTCTCCAACTTGCAGAAAGAAATGCGGTAAAATTATGCACATGGCAGAAACTTCAAGGCTTTCTAGCCCAGTTTCAGCGAAAATCAGGAAAAAGGGTCAGTCACCCTTGATGAGCAGTCTGGCGCTTGGCATTTATAGTAATGCGCAACTGCCAACATTGTAATCAATGGGCTTGTTTTTTTTCAGCAGTTTTGCTCTTGGCAGTGTTAATTTTATTTGAAAATTAGGTTAAAAATTGTCTTTTTGCCAAATTATGCTGGAATTTGTGAATCCAAAGCCACTTAACTGCTGAGTAAAACTGACCTGATGCCGATTTGGCCTGGATGCTTTGAGCAGATCTGTGTGTCTGTTCATGGGTGGCAAAGATGTGCTGTGTTCCTTTAATATTGTAATTATTTCTACACACTAAAGCCATGCTATTGTGTGCTTGCATTACCACTTGCTTTGTTGGCTGAGCTGCCGCCTGCCAACGCTCTTGAAATCAAATCACAGCACTCTCACTCTTGCTCTGTCAATGCCACCCTCTTAGGCTTGTAAGAGAACAATATCAAGTAAAATGTTTTTGCAAGATAGCCCCTCCCCCACTCCACTCAGAGAGAAAAGGAGCAAAAATGCTACTTTCTTTGGTTAATACCATTTCTGTGCTCTTATGCTCTTTTACTCTGATTGTGCTAAAAATTATGCCTGCATGTTTAGCCAAGCCTAGTGGCAAGATCCGTGGGTGGGGAGGGGGTTGTCTTTTATTCTTACCTTATTTGACCTAAGAAACACCTGGGCATTTTTTTTTTGACACATTTTGCATGGACACTTATTTTTGTTGACAGTACACAGTTATGATCAACCATAACACCTTTGTGTTTTGATACACATTTCACAGTAGTTGTGTTGATTTTCCATATGCCATATCAGTACTGCCCTGGGCATTTATTCAAGCAAGGATCAATTTTTTTCCAACTCTTGACAATTAGCAAGTAGCCAAAGATCCACGGACTTAGCCTTATATTTCTCTCATTTTGATTTTTTTTTGTACAACCGTACCACCAAAACCATTATTTGTACCTTGTTTAGGCTTAATGGCTACCTGCTTTTCCACTGCCTCTAGCTAGTTATGGTCAGTGTGGGTGTAGGAGCAAACTCTCTATTTTGCAATAAAGAGTATTTTCATCAGTGTTTCACATTGCGTATTCTAGGTTGGTTTGGGCACCTTCATTTACTATGAAAATGATGTGGGAAGAGATTCCATTGGTGCCAGTGTGTGATGGTTGTGGCAACACTACTATAGTATTATTGTCGTTTCAGGTGCGCATAGTTGCTTGTGGGCCACCAAGTAATTGGTTATGAGGAGCCATTGCTCTTGTTATGGCAGTGAGCCATACCAACCAGGGTGTACCTCTAAGCCTTGTCTCAGTTGAACAAAAATCACCTGAAGAATTTTAGAATACTAAACAAAATGTTGTGTGGGTTGGTCATCAGAGAGTAAGACCAAAATCTTCCAGACTATGCTTGTTGGAGGATGACTGCAATGTTGCTGTATAGTAGGTATGTTGGTCAATCCTTTGATTGCCTGTATGTATAGCAAGCCATGTTGCTATGAGAAGCTTCCGATAAGGAACTACTAGTATTTAGAGAGGAGGAGGAGGACAGTTGCAATTTGTTGTAGCTTTGGTATGCAGTGCTGCCACGTCTAAGAGTGGCTGCAAACCTGTTTGCGATTGATGTCCACCTCCTGGCCATAGTCTGGCTATTGGAACCTCTTATGGGCTATGTAGGAGGTGTCTTTAACATTATTTATTTCAGTATTGCCTCTGGTTTGGTGCTGGTGGAAGCCTGTTCTGTGATTACTTGTATCGGCTATGTTCTCTTACTTGTGATCTATAGGCAAAGGTTAAATATTTTTTATCCACTGGTTGCTAAAGACATTATTAAAGATTTAGGGGAGGATGTACGATTGATGTTTAGCAAATGAAATGCTGTTGGTGATGGTATTAGCTGCAGTGTTTGGTGAAGTCTTCTTCATCACATTTCAAGGTTCTGATTAGGATTGATGAAGTGGAGTTAGTACAAAAATCTTGCTCTTGAAATTGCAGTGCTTAGTTCAGAAGAGTGTTGTATTTGTGTACTATGCTTGTGTCAAATGGACTTCCTGTTGATGACTTCTTGCATGTTGAACTAATGGGTATTTTTCTTTTTCACCTAAGGTTGATGACAGCGAAAGAAAACTTCAAGCTCCCCCAACCCCCAGATGGCAGTACATATTAGTGAGCATATGATCATGGATTTAGGGAGCAGTGGGGAGAATTTGCTGATGTTGCTGCTGCCTTGGATAGGTAGTGATGAGAGTTTAAAGCCTGTATAAACTTTTGTCATTTATGTTAATATTACATTCACACCTACTCTCTTTTCTGTTTTCTGGTATTTCAAATTAGCTTGGTACTCATTGTCGCAATTTCTTCCCTTGGTCAGTTTTTTCTCTGTCTCCGTTTTGTCTTTTTATTGTCCTCCTCTGACCCTTTTTGCCTGTTAATCCATTGCAGTTTTATTGGAAATCATCCTGTGGGGACTTGTGATTTGTGTGTGTCAGTGTGTAATTGAATGGATGGAATGGTTTGCAGGTCTCGTCAGCATTCTTTTCTTCGTCTAACAGAGGGTTGGCGTTGCTTCAAAGTTAATCTGACAGTACTTGAACTGACTCCTAGCATTGTGCGTACTATGTATGTCTCCATCCAGTGTGCATATTATAACAGTACATGTGATGTGTGCTAGTACAGTATGGAACAATGTGTGAGCACAAGATCTGAATGATGATGAAACAGACCAGAGCATCTCAGCAAACAGCAGAATCAAGAATAGCAATATGTACATTCTGAGCCAGCAACCACAACAGAGTACAAACAGCCTAGACTCTCAATTGATACATCACCAATTGCCAACTTAATTTTCTTATTATGAGGTGGTAGCCAGCAGCAGTTCGAGTCAAGTTGAGATTATTAAATACATATAGAGTGGCAGCTGTAGATCACTACATTCTATGAGTTTACTTCACTGCATCACTTCCCAGAATGGCTGTAAGGAATACCAAACACATTCCATGATGTTCGTTTCCAATCAGACATAGGGTTACCCAAAACAGTTGCTTTCGGCTGGTTTTGGGATCGATGGTTGTCCCTGAATGCCAGCCGCTGCAGACTGCGTTGGCGAGCAAGTTGCAATTGGTTAGCCCAGTTACTAAACAAACAGATGATACATCCTGACAATGAAACAAACATATGCTACAACAAACACAATTTTAGCAGGTGTATCTTTAAATTACTTTGACAGATAACTTTAAGTCTAATAATAGTAATTTACAACTAACCAAGTTGTGGCATTTTCAGGTGATTTATAATGTCCAAATCTTGCAAAATAAACACATTACCACCAGTGGTGACTGGTATGCTGGGAGCTTACTACTAAGGTATATCTGCTGCCAGGTGACAATGCTATTTACCTCTTGGATGCAGTGTCTGAAAGACATGTTGGTCTCTTTGTTGTGAGACCAGATCTTGATGACAAAGGTAAACGTCCTTCTCTTCCCAGTCGAAGCGGCTCCAATGACTTTAAAGTTGCTTCCTTGGTAGCTCCGTCTTTCTCAGCAACCCTTCAAAGTAAACAAGTGAAAACTCTTCTTAAAACCTACAACCAAGTCACTGGAATCCAAAGAAAAACAATATCCGTGTGAAGCGGCCAAGGAGCCATGCACTGCTGACAAGATGCCACTGACCTACACATATCTGCCAGGTACAATTCAGCAAAATGATTCAAACATTTCCCTAATTACGGGTGCATAAAAACTTATCATTTCATTAACTGTTATCAAAAGTGTCATCACACTATTATCAACAAAATGTGGCAAAATTATCCTTAAGACAGTGATTTTCCTAGCCCTCAAATGACTTGTGATACAAAGCAAGTCCAGCTACTGGTCTTAGGAGCAGATCAAGCCCAACAAGCTCTAGAAAATCTAGCATAATGGTTATGTTAAAACAAGGCCATCACTTTACAATTTCTTGATCTGGCATAGAATTGCTTCTGCCTTTGTTTATTTATAAATGTCAGCCAACCTGTGTAACTTGCAACAAAACAACTGCATTTTGGTCTCTCAGGTACAAAAACCTCTATGGTAGGAAAAACATTGCTAAGGCATACCTCACATCTCTCTTGGGATAATCACTGTTTACTAGTTGGGGTTGATCAGCCTGTGTTCCCTTGATTCCAGAAGAACTTTGACAAACATCATTTCCATCATTGGCAATCAATGGATGAAGACGAAGAGGTGGAAGAGAGACTGGCTTGCTCTTTGTAGTGCGAATACTGCTTCTTGGCTGAACCTCAATAGAGACAAAATCGTCGTCTTTGGATTTGCCTTTAGCTGAGGCTTTCAACTCTCCAGCATTTCCTCTGCTCATTCCATGTTCTTTTTGAAGGTTGCTGAGGTCCAAGTGAGGCACTGCAGATACGACACTTTGACTGTGAGAAGATTTACAGTCTGCTGCACTGTTGTTGCTTGACTTCTGCCTTTGTGCCTCTTCCTTTTCTTGCAACTCACCAGCCTCACCAGTCACCTGCTGTAGATCTCTTCTTGCTGATCTGTCTTGCACTTCAACACTTCTCATTACAGCCTGTTTTGAAGGCAACAAAGTCTCTGGTTTGTTTGTTGGACCTTAAGAAAGAAAAACAATTAGCTAGGCAGCTTAAGAAAGTGATTCAAGCAGCAACACAATAGAGTAGCAAAATGAGTATGATAACTTATGACAATGGAAATTACTTAGTAGCAGCAGTAGTACAGTTACCTTAATCTGGTTGTCATAGTGAACTCACAAGAACTCCTCTGGTGCAGCATGCATATGCATGGACTACAGTTCCCATGCATGAGTAAGTGCAGCCAGAGTGTTGCTAATATTGTGTACTGCTGGATGGTTGTGCATTGGGAGACCTAGAGCTTGCCTTACTTTAGCCTGACCCTTAGTGACAATAATGTACTGCCTCTTTTCTTTAAAAGAAAACATAACTTACAATTATGCTCTGTAGGGAGTGGGGGCACCTATAGCCCGTTTAAAAAATATTTACCCCTGCGTTACATTGATTTCTTATGTGTTGCCATAGGTAATAGGGCTCAGTTTTTTTTTTTTGAAACAGACTGTAGGTATGCCACTGGTGAATTATCTGATAATTTGACATCAAGTAGTATAGCCTGAGTGTATAGAGTGCAGCCAAATGCAGTGAATCCTTCCCATGCATGAAAGCTCTGCAACCAACAGCAAACTTAATTGTACAAGCAAATGATGCAAAACAGTTTGTGTTAATGATTTTGCTTTAGGTTCATGGTCAAACTGACAGATCCACATTATTGCAAGAAACAGCACAAAGGCCTGTGAGGGCTCCATGCACAATACCTCTTGTACCCTGGTAGCACCAAGACAACAACTAGGACTGCCATGCTGGAAATTAAGGAAGAGTATTATCTATACATGTACAACCATTGCACCAAACTATCTGCTGGACAGTGCCTGTTTCCTTGAGGCTCAAACTGCTATTGGTTGGTATTGCTTTGAACAATTAAGTTCCCTTCTCTGTGTTACCATGGTTACTAAACACTTTAACTACTTGCTACCAATCTGCCATTGGATGTCTTGTCGACAAGCACTTTAAAAAATTCAGAAAAAAAAACATTTATAATACAAATCATGGTTACAGCTAAAGAATCGAGATGCTTACCTCTTCCTGACACTGGAGGTTGGAAGAACTGGCGAAATACAACATAGTTGTTTGCCTGAAACAACAGTTCAGTAATGCAGAAATGGATCAGTGATGTACAGCGGGAGTTATCACTTCTGATTGACAATAATGCCGCAAAACTAAGTGAGGTCTCAAACCTAAAATTTCTCGGGCAATGAGCACAACCACCATTGCCAATGACATACAGCAATAAATCATACACCTGTTGTCATTTATACAGTCAGGTCAGAAAAAGTCAATGACTGCAAATGAAAGAACAATCCAAAGATCTTCATAGCTATTTCAATTTGTGCACAGTTACCACTTTGTCATTTGCTTGTCAAAGGACTAATACCTAATAGGACACCCCACTTATTTGTTCACCCTAAAAAAAGGCTCAACTCCAAAATATACCGTGTAAGCACAAAAGTGGCACTAATAACGTTCCAGTCATATATTCATGAAATGAATTAAAAGCATATAGTTTGTGTGGCTGTGAAATGTATATAAATGACTTCATTAAGTTCTACACGTGTGCCTGCATGTGTTTCAGATCGGGATGTCCAAGAGAATAAACCAATGTTCCTGTTGTGTTTGGTGTTTAGTGAAGACATTGGTCATCCAAAAGATGGATGCAGTGACAAAAAAAAGAGGAACAAAACTCATTCTTCTACAAAAAAAATCTTGCATAAACTCTCTACTGGCCTCACCTGATGCAGCGCTTGTGTCAAGTGAAAATGCTTCTGCAGGAAGGACAAGAACTTGTGACTGGGTCGATCAAGAGCAAGCTGCTGTGCCTGTAAACCCTCTTCCTGTTTCAAGTACATACACGCATGTAATGCATATATTAACTAAATAAACAAAGACAAGTAAACATGGCAGAATGACATCTATGCAAAATAACACACGGTGCATCAACAGTTAAGCAAATTACCTCTGCCGGGCCTGTAGGGACATGAGATAGGCTCTGCACCTGATTATGGGCCATATGTGTATTGACGAGTGTGAGAGTACAGCAAGTACAGTTTGCAACATACGTACTGAGTATCCACTGTTACCATAGTTTCCATGGTTTCCTGTATGAACGTGTGTAGCGTATGAAAACTGCCCAATGTGTGTGACACTAAACTTTCATAATTTCTCAGAATGAATCGGTTTGCAATGTTTTATTTTCGCCATTTTGCACCATGTGATGCACACAGTACCAGACGTACAATTGAAGCAGAAATTTCGGTTTTGTGTTGCATTTATTTTGCAATTTCACACCTTTTGTGAAAACGCAAACATTTCTGCGCCATGAAAATTAGGGGGGTTACAGTATATTACTTCAAGCCTGTATGAAGACAGGCACTATGCATGCCAGCATTGTTTGAGATTTCCCATACAAGTGGAAACTCTCTTGGTAGCTTAAGAGCTTAATTTTGTTTTCCCCAGGGTTTTTACATGATACACCAATCAGTGGGCCAGGCCTAGGGTTCTCGTGCACACGCCCTAACTGTTCATAAACTAGTCACATGACTTGCAAAATTATGTACTGGTACAAGAATTATTATTACTCTCTCTCTCTCTCCCTCCCTCTCTCTCACTCACTCACTCACTTACTCACTCTCTCTCTCTCTCTCTCTCTCTCTCTCTCTCTCTCTCTCTCCGATATATACATCATTGGCTTCATCAGGCCCAATACCAATGCTGTTTGCATGGGTTTCTCCCCTGCTTACTATGTGCATGTGTGTAGGTGACTACAATAAACTCATACGAAGAATATGCAACCTGAAACATTTAGAACATTTCAACCTAGAGTAAGAATATTTTAGTATTTCTGAGATCTTTGCTGCATGTACAAGTTTAAGAACATAGCTGGCATTCCCATTTTTTAGAGCATTTCCAGCCTGCTGCCAGGCCCACTGTGTTCTTAGGTGTACAGGCCTATTGTACTAGTGAATGCATCACAAACACTGAGCTCATGTATCCGTTTCACACTTGTTACAAACTTTAACATCTGCAAAGACTGCATGCAGCATTCACAATTACATGTCGAGTATAACTTCCAATGATATACAGTGGAGTGGGAGACTGTAGGTAATGGTTTACAGTGGAATGGGAGATTGCAAGCAGGTTATGAATTACCTCGAGCATAAAGTCAAATAACCGTCGTCCATAGCCAGTACGCTGACAAGACTCATGTACGTAAAAATCCAATACACATACTGGAGTTGTGTCCACTGTACGCCCAATTGAATCCTATAAACACAGTTTGGATCAGTACTTACTCAGCTGTGATTAATTAAATCAAAGAACATCTTCAGGAACCCTGATGGGAAGCAAGCAACAAGACTTCCTGAGGGTTCTCTTGCAGTAAATTGATGACATGGTAGGGTTGTGCTACACTGTAAGAAACTTAGTTGAGATAAGACAAGGAAAAGAGCGAGATCTAAATGATCTACCTTAGACTTTTTTAGGCTACACAAATCTTTACTGAATGCATGACACTACCTGTAAAGAGTTAAGATAGAATACTGGTACATTAATTTCAACCCACCGGGCAATATCGGCAAATAATACTCTGAGGAATCAGAGAACAGCTAAGGTGAAGCTGAGGCTTTTAGCTAAAGAGATTATGCAGTCCTGTAAGGTTCATTGCTAGGAAGTTGATGAACTCAAATTGGTGAAAAGGCCATCTTGGTGTACTCTTTCACACGATTTCAAAGAACACACAGCCAAGAGCAAAGACAGCTGGGCAATGTGCAGGAAATCCCTGTAGCTAGAGTCATGTATCATTGGCCTTTGCCAAGCAGTTCCTCCTATTGTAGGTTGTAAGAGCACAACAGGCACAGTCCCCACATCGTTTCTCATTCTTAGTCCACCACTTGTCAGAGTTTTTGCCTCATCCCCTCTTTCATTGAAGGTTAAAGTTTGGCAAAGTCTGAAGGATCATGTCTTCAGTGCAGTAAGAAAGAATTATTCACTGATAATGATTACTTATTTAAGAAATTTATCATCTAGTAATGAATGCTCTATATGGAGTCAAATGGCAAACCATGGGCAACAGGCAAATTGGAGCTCATCTAAGTTGTGCTATTTAATTCATTCAATCTACATACCGACAAGAAAAGATGCTTGCATCCGACCTTCAGAATTCCAGCCACTTTGGATTTTTCCTTAGCCCTGAAAAGTTTGAACACCAAAGAAAAATGGTAAGTTGCTTGTGTGAAATTCTCCCAATTATATTTTATCTATGGGTGTACATGTATATGCATATATTTGTATGTGCTCATGTCTGTATGTGCATGCATGCAGATGTATGCACCAGTATATGTGTCTTTGTATGTATGCTTGCATGTATGTACCCATCACATGTGCGGATGTATGTGTGCGTTTATGTGTATGGGGTGGCTGTAGTTCTTATGCAGTGACCACAAAGCATCTTTCCCTGCAATGGCTTACCTTAAGGCCTGTTGCCCTGGTTGGTCTCCTGACATTTTCAGAATGTACAAGCGATGATCAGAAGTGATAAGACGAGCTGCTGATGTCACGGGAGCTCGAAGACCTTGCGCCTGACATGACATCAGTACCAACATCCTTTCTCATGTTAAATGCCTAAACCTGGTGCCAGTCAGATGAGGTACCCCCTTTGGCATACTTTCCTAGCCCTAACCTTAAGCAGGTGGTCCAGGAGCACTTGCTGTGAAATTTTGAAAAATTAAGGTGGCTAAGGCCCAAAATTTTTAATTGTTTTAATTTCAAGTGAACATATTTCAAGCACCTGATTGGGGCTACTATACCTACCCCTTCTGGATCTGCCACCACCAGACACTTCTCCATGAGGATCCTTCTCTGGTTTATAATTATTAAAAGTCACACAATAAAACAAGAGTAGACTGGTTGCCTGCCGCCTGTTAAAGAACTGCTAAATTGAAAGAATAATGCATAGCCAGGCTAGTGTCAGCCTACTTAGGCTTACACCCAAAAGAAAAATAAAACAAGGGTAGTTTCCAGGGAACCTGGAAACCTAGGCTTGTCTGCTGGTGCCAGTTAAGAACCATAGTGAAGTGCTGTTATGAATTTGAAGTTTTTGCTATGACCTTTGTCAACATCGTCACCAGCCTGTGACACCTTTACTCATAAAATATTATTTTATTTAATGCCAGTAAATGTTTACATACCAATATGGACTTGATAGTATTAGGCAACCTTAGTGCTTTCTGGTTTAATACAGGAAATTGCTAACCTCTTGAAAGAATAACCAAAATTGATTAATGTATATGCACACACAGATCCTGTTAGCACAATAGGTATCATTATAAGGTGGATTACTATCTTCAAGCCTTATCAGCAACTGGACAGTGCCAGGACTCCAAATCTGGTGGCAATCAGATTTGCAAGCGACTAATTACACTGTTCATCTCATTTTGCCTGTTTCTCTTTTACCTAGTGTCTTTAGCTCTTTCCTGAGTTTGCTGCCAAGTGCTTTTTAAAACTAGAACTCCCACGTTTCATCTGTCATTACCTGTCATTTCAGTTCCTTTTCTTGGCTGTATTTTCACCCTGTTTTGGTTGTATTCAACTTGGTGGTCTTTTGCATCAAGTTATATTGCAGACTACGTGCTACATGGTCTACAACTTTGCAGGGCAGACATACACACATTGTATGTACTGTGTGTCTTCTGAGACTGCATCGGCCGTGACCCTCTATAGCTGTGACTCTTTACAGACTGTAAACATACAGATGATGGCAAGGCAGACACTAGAAGTCTGTATCAAAATAACATTAATTATCAATAAGCTCCCATTACGAAACAAAAAAAAAAAACTTTACTCACTCTTGCTGAGAGCTCTCCCATTCGATCCACAATTGTTTGAAGATTGTTGTTAAGTGCTTTCCGGAAACTGAAATTGATAAAAGGAAAACAGACATGTACTAAATCATACAACAAAACCGGATAGCTTTATTGAAGTGGCCACCAGAGTTATCAGTATTTAGAAAGAAGTGTGGATTGTACCCATACTATGGACCACACAATTCGATTGATGAGTGCATTTGCAAATCCACCATATTTTGCCGGAGTCATCTGAAAGCTAATGTGTATGGTGACTGAAACACATGTTGTGCTGGTGAAAACCTTTAAGACTTTGTGTATGGGGATTGAATTTGCCTGCAGCAAATATAAAACAAGCTTGCAATACTTTTTCCGAGAAGTTTTCCTCCACCATTGTCCTTGAAAAATGCTGGAATAATCTTTTTCTTATAACCAGCTGAGTCCAATTGATATTATACCAACAGAAAACACTGATCACAAATAAGAGTGGTCATACACCCAAAACCTCTTGTCATAATAATAATTAATATCATTATAAATTTCATACGGTTGTGTCATTGACAGGCAAATTGGAAGATGATTAAATAGGCCAGCTGTTTCATCTTTTATGGAAAGAATGTGTTATTTCCCTCTGCTGTGGTTTAGATACCACATTACATATACTCTGCTATCATACAGCAATGTACTAAGCGTACAAACTAGACACCACTGTACTGAAGTTATGATTGCAACTAGACAGCATTGTACTGGGGTTGCGGCTAGAAACCGCTGTAGTGAGGATACAACTAGACAGCACTGTACTGAGGATACAACTAGACAGCACTGTACTGAGGTTACAACTAAGCTTAGGCAGTACTTGTAAAAAGTGACAATATTCTTCTTCCTCTCAATTCCTCAGTCTCTGTTGCTTTTTTCAAGTCTTCCTTGCAATTACTGATTTGCTTAATTTTTCTTTGTGCAAGCGTGGCTTTGTGTCTCCTCTTGAAGTCCCCACCCATAAACACACATACAACATGCATACACACTGGTATGCACACAGGACACAAACACAAACAAGTGTGCATGCACACACACACACACACACACACACACACACACACACACACACACACACACACACACACACACACAC
>JAOWAW010115688.1:0-13091 GCA_028565695.1 Nicola tetela
TACATGGTTGACTGCATGAAGAGCAAGGAAGTCTGTCGCTGTAAACACAATTACAACCTCATTTGTCCCAACCAAAGCAACTCAGCTTTGTTGTAACTTGTAGAAACCCAGTCCTAGTCCTGTATGCAATGTAGAGCTTCAATGTGGACTTTGTGTGGCATTAGGCATCTGCTATGTGTAAACCATTATGGCTCCATGTGGACGCCACTTGTAGACTGTATGCCACCCTTATAATGACCTAATCTACCTGCATGTTGGACTGTGCGTGCGTGTGCGTATGTGTGTGTGTGTGTTTGACAGTGCTGAAACAAGTCACAATTTTGTGCGGCGAATGAATAATCAAACAAGGGAATCAATGGTTGATTATTTGAAAATTTCATTGAGCAGAGAGCTGCAGTGGATGCACATGTAGATCATGGTAGATCTTCCAGATGTACAGGTACACGCGCACTGCACTACCTATCCGTTGGCACATCCCTGGTGTGTGTGTGAGGCATGCCAAGGCTCAGTGGGTCACATAACCATTGCCTTGCGCATCACATGAATTGATTGAAAACCTTCACTGTAGATCTACTCAAGCCAAGAGTCAATGATCTTGAGGCTGGAGGCAGCGTGGCACAGCTGCGCAATATCAGTAGAAGAGCTTCAAAGAACTAAAAGATCGTAACAGAAACTACACAGACAGCTCATTATCGGTGCTAACAGTGGAAAATGTCACCGAACCCCTATGGGGAAAGTCTGTTTCTTTTCTTAAGGTTCCGCATTTTCTTCCCTCCTGAGTCCTCAACGTGAGTGTTAGTAACATGCTCATGAGGGCATGAAAAACACTTACCCCCAAAGCTGGCCCCTCCTGGCTCTTTGATGTGATGAAAGTGCCAGGAAAGTTACAATAAACGCACTCTGATTGGCTGAGCTCTTGGGATTTCCCCTAGGCCTCCAGGACCCTCCCATTTCCGATAGTCGAAACTTCTGCGAAATGACAGTTGTGCAAACGGAAGCTTCTGTGCCAAAATGATTTTGCGTTCGCACTTTGTTGCTGCTTTGCTTTGCACATCAGGCATAGCTAAGCATTTCCAAAGATGACTTGAATTCATTGTGAATGGAAGGTGGCTTGTATGGTCAGCTGCGGTTGACTGCTGTCCATCTGCTGATTCTGTCCTGCATAAAGAAGCCTTACCAGCTGTAGTACTCCAATAATTTTTGAGGTGGGTAGGAAGTGACGTTTGGCTGTTGACATTGAAAAGTTTTGCAAGGTTCCGCTCCTATCTCCTCCTGACAAGTCAACTTGGGTTTCTGTGTCGTTCCTGCTTCCACAAACTTTGTAGATTGTCTGAAAAGTCCAAGGAGTTTGGCCAAGTAGTTCAAGTCTAAGAGTGCGCAAGTGTCACAAGTGGACACCAAAATGGGAAAGAACCACAGCTATTGACCCTGCGACTGCAAGAATGCGTCAGGTGAAGTAAGATCCAGTGGTCAAGAAATACAGACCAGCATTTATGAATGTTGACTTTGGTGGCACACAATGCAAGCACCTCAGCATGATAACCTTACTCCATGCCCCGTCCAACAGGCTTCAATTTCATGAGATCGTAACGACTCTGCTGATCAGAAGCTTCTGTGATAAAATTGTCAAAGACTTCTGTTTTCTTTATTGGTGAGTCAGATTACAATGTGGATACTTGTGTATGCAGTGAAGAAATAGTGGCAACAGATGATCATAAGCAATTGCTGGTTCAACTGTCAACCTGCAAGGCCCAGTGTACCACTGGACCTGTGTATGTGGAACTTGAACTTGAGGCCTGCAAAGAAGTGAGAAGATATAAAACACTTTCTGTCATCACCCGAGGCCATCTTGGCTCTTTATAATTTATTTGTTTACTCTTTCATGTGTCTTCCGTGTCCCATTGCATGACTTGGAAGTTGTATCTCCTCATTTATCACAACTATCTTTTTGTATAAATTCACCTTGCCCATCCTTCCTTCACTGTCACACTCCTAGCTCATACATACTGAGCTATGTCACTATCAGCTCTACAAGTTAAGTGATTGATGGATTACCATTTTCTCCCTGCTTTGCCTACAGTTCTGGACAGACAAATTATGCACTGTTTTTGAAACAATTGCCTTATGTGTCTCTGTGCTTGTAAACGGGCCGAAAGCTAGTCTGGACGTTCTATATGTTTACGCACATGGCCGTGCCTGTCCATCATTCCCCACCTCTCTCTCTCTCAGTCTCTCTCTTGAAGATGATAGCCTTCTGTGCATGTCTGGGGCACCACATTTTCCGCGTAGCACATACTGAGAATCGCTAGGATTGATCCTGAGTAGAGAAGCTGCGCAGAGTAAGGAACAATTGACCCTTTGAAGCAGACTAAATGGCGCTCTTCTAGGCTGCCTCCAACATGCAACAAAGCTGAGCTCATGATCATCATGAAGCTACGGTAAGGCTGCAATCAAGGTTAGAAACAGTGCTAGGTGGTCTTTCAGTCGGCATTTGGTGGTCTCTCAGCCATTGTGCCATTGAGCGCAGGCTAAGTATGTGAATCCCCATTTATCTCGTGCATGGTGACTTTCATCCCGTGGATGGTGACATTCTGTCCAAGAGGCAATAACTCCTGTTTGGAGGGTGCAATTTTCTCTGTCCCTGGGAAGAATGAAAGGACTGTTCTAAGGGAATTCGCCCATAGAACATTTATTAGCTCTTGCCGATCCTAAAAATTACTACGAAAAATAAACTAGCGGAAGATGCGCATTTGACGCCGATTCATGGATTTCAAAGCGCCGCCGTTCTATGCAGCACATGGCGCCTGAATCACTGTGATTTACAGTCATCAGCAATGAAGAAGAGGGCAATTATGGAAGATGCCTTCCAAACTTTCTACGCACTATTGTGGGGGGGGGGGGTGATGGAGTAAGAGATGTATAAAACAGCATTAAAATCTGGACTTGGTCCATGTACACCAACTTGACACGATGCATGCTGTAGCAGCTTGCTCTTGTTCATTTTGCATTTCCGCTCAGAGACATGTAGTCAGGAAGAGTACTGAACTGGATTAATCTCAAACTTGAACTAACCCAAAAATCAAAATAACTACTCAATATATGGGCTGCAGTCAGCGAAAAGAGCCCTTAGAGTCAAAATTTTCGAAATTCTTTTCTTTGTTGAAAATTGTCAAATCAGGTCTACTGAAGACTCTTATGCAGAAATTAGTCATATATCATGAGGATTACACGTTGAAATGCACCATTAAATACACCACATTCACAAAGATAGTTTCATCATAGCCAATCCAACAAAGAGAACAAGTCAATGAGGTAGAGCAGCAACATGAGCAGCCCCAAAGAGGAAAACATATAACATGCAAACAAGGAGACTATCCCAAAGCATTCTTGAATCTTCCCGTAACTCTGATCAGCAAAACTCAACAACATTGTCAGCGAAGTACTTGTGGCGGTCATCGGTTAGTCCTCCAGATTGAAGCACCTTGGGCAGAACAGTTGGATCCAATGTTGTTGTAGCTAGCTTGCAAAGCTTGAACGTGACTTCCTCATCCTCAACACTCTCCTTCATTTTCACCTTCCCTGGGAATTCACGTGGGAAGTGAAAATGTTGGAACTTTGTTATGCCAGAGATGCAGCGGAATTTGTCTGAGAGGAAGGTGTCCCAGTCCCTCCACTCCCATGTGAACATGTCAGTGGTGTTTTGTGCAGATGAGGATTCAATGGTGACTGCAAGCTGCTCAGGTGAATCACAGTCTGACTATTGGTACTTCTTTTTGGCCAAACCAAACCCACCGTCTATGGAGCACCTGGTGTGCCCTACGATCACAAATGAGAGTTTCATGTCATCCTCCAGACCAGCCATAATTCTCCAACAGCAGTAAGCCATTACTGTTTTGTTTTTATTTGGACCACAACAATTGTCACAGTGAGCATGAAGACTTCTCGAATGCTCAGGTGATTCCAGATACTTGTGCAGCATTGATACTACACTATTTTGGCCATGATTCTTAGCATTGTTAGGTCCAATTGTCTGACCTTCATGAAAAGGGTGATGGACTTGCTCTGGCACAGCCTCATTGATTACACCAAAATCATTGACACGAAAAAGCACCTTAAAGTAGACTGGACCAGGTTGCTGGCTATGATATGGTAGAACAAAATTCTCCACAAAATCAAATGTGATGTGGCTAAGTGCCGATGGAGCTTCCTTGGCTCGACTAATACAGTTGTTGTAGAACTCTCGCTCAGTTTTCGCACAATGTGTTGTAGCCATTTCTCTGTTAGCTCCTTCTTGTCTTTCTCAGACTGTGAATGTCTCAAGTTGTTGCGAAACTGTTCATATCTTGCACACACATCTTGTCATGGTGCCATGAACTTTACATCAGGTAGGCGAACATGCCATAATCTCTTGAAGGTGGACAGACTGAGATGTTCTTCTCCGTCTTCTTGTGCTTTACAGTAATCTGCATGAAGAGTTACAAAGCTCTCACTAGCAGGCAGGTAGGTAGGCGCATTATTTGCCCTCCCTCTGGGGGCAGCAGGTATAGCCAGACCATACACAGAGGCATAATTTCGAATAAACTCAACAACAGGAGTACGAGTTTCTTCCGTACAAACATTCCACGGTACGCCGCCAACATTACCATGGGGTTTGGGAAAGCATAACTTCTCTCCAGCAAGTTTCTGGAGTCTCTTCAGACAAGTTGATCCAACTCTGTAAATGTAAGAAAAGGCTTCACGGCAAGCAGTACAGCCGAACACGATGTAGTGATATATTACTCGTTTCCTCGGGCCCTCACTGCTGTGCGGAGCGTCTTCCGCAAATATTCCTCCGGACACAACACCTATGAGGAACGTATCTTTGTCCTTCGCTGGAGTGACCTGGACCTGCTAGCGAATGTCCCTGATCTCCTTAGCAGTGAAGGTTATGAAGTGATTAGCACTTTCACACCCACAACCTGCACCCGCACGACCAGAAATTTGTTCAAGAGATTCTTCAACGGCTGTCTCCGTATCACTGCTATCATCACTGACAGGTGACTGAGAGGGCTCGCTCTCTCGCTCTGACTCTGACTATTTGTCAGCAATCCGGGGGTGTTTAGCAGCTGCTGAGGACAACGGAGACTCTACATCGCTCTCAACTTCAATATCCGAACCAAAAATAGTGTCCCCATCACTCTTCAAATCAGCCGCTACTTAAAACTCAGCACAAGACCAAATTCGTGCTGTACAAAGTGATCGCCTGGCTTGACGAGCAGCCCACGCATCACTTGAGCTGGCCCTTACTGCACAACAGTAAAAGCGCTTTACTTGACAATCACCAACCTTTCAACCATGCGAAACCATGAGGTTGTGGTCAAGAAATTTTTTGCAGCGACCTGGCATGTGCGTGTGTGTGCAAAAAGCAACACGTGTCACTTTTTCACCATTTTCTAAAAAAAATTACGTCATCTGTAAGGGTTGTTTTCGCTGATCGCGGCCCATGTAGAGACAAATGAATAGAGTGTGTTTCCATGGGCAAAAGGTATACATAGGAGGTGTGTCATTGATAATAGACATGCGGGTGTTCTGGACACGATGGAGCCACATTATCTCCGATTATTAACGACATAAAAGAAATCTAATACATCACATCTTCTCCCTTCTCATATAGAAGGTTCAGTGAACGATCAAGCAACCAGTCTAACACTAACAAAGCATAGAGAAAGGTAACAGATCACAAGTTAAGTCTATTTGGTGCCTCGCTTTGACATGGGTAATGGCATTCAGGTGGTTGTTGTAGCTGTGATTCTCTTCCTGGGTGTGGATAGCGCGGTCTTCTCAGGATGTGGATCTGATACAGTAGGTGAGGGCTTGGGAGATTGCAGTATCAGGGCAGTCGGTAGAATTGGTATCAATGTAGCAGCTGGAAGAGGTGCTGATAGAGTCTCCTGTGTCACTGTAGTAGGCTCATTCTCTACTATTGGCGTAGTTGACATACCAACTTCGTCAGTCACACTTGGTTGGTGTGACGATGCCACAAAACGTTGGGGTATGCTTCCATATTGTAATGACGGCCACATCGAGTGAGCACTGTTGCTGGGCTCCATGGTGCTCTGCCGGGTTGAGAGTTGCGCACCATGACATGGCTGCCTGGAGGAAAAGAGGGTGGTTCTCTTGAAGAGTGCCTTCCAGCTTGGCGAAACTGTTGCGCTTCAACTGTTCCACAGACGCTGGGTATGACGAGGTCCAAACAAGTACGGAGTGATCGATGGAAAAGCAACATGGCTGGGGACATACATGCTGTTGAATGAGGTGTGTTCCGATACGTTAGTGGAAACGGTTGTACATGTGTCGAGACCGAGACATTCTGCTGTCTGTGGTCAGCTTTCATAGTGTGTTTGAACGTTTGAACAAGCCTTTCCGCCAGGCTGTTGGTGGCAGGATGACATGGGGGAGGGGGTCCGAATGTGACAAATGCCATTGCTGTGCAGGAACTGTGTGGACTTGTCGCTAGTGAATTGTGGTCCATTGTTGCTCATGAATTGTTCAGGTAATCCATACATTGTGAAAATGGAACGAAGGTGATCAATAGCTTGGGTAGCTGTTGTCATGGTCATGTGGATTACCCCGGGCCATTTGCTGTAGGCATCCACCAAAAATGCCACATTGATCCAAGGAAGGGACCCGCAAAATCAATGTGTACATGCTGCCAAGGGTAAGTTGCCCACTCCCAAGGATGCAGCGGTGCTTTCTTGGCTGGTATTGGTGCTGTTGACAATGAAGGCAGAACGCGACGGTGTGTTCAATGTCACTATCCATCTTGGGCCACCAAATGTAGCTTCTTGCCAATTCCTTCATCCGAACCATGCCAGGATGAGTAGCGTGCAGTTCCTCTAACACATGACATTGGAGGTGAGAGGGAATGATCACCCGAGCACCCCACAGAAGACAGCCTTGGAGGGTGGTAAGCTCATTGTGTCAACAGTAGAACGCACGGTGATCGGATTCACGGAGGTCATCAAAGTTTTCACTTTGAACTGCATTGTATACTGAGGCAATTGATGGATCATGCCTGGTTTCCCAACAAATCTCTTCTGCTCTCACTGGAAAATTTTCCATGAGTGCTAGATGTGGGGCTGCAACGTCGTAGTCACTTTTGTGCTACCGGGTCAATTCTGTCGATAGAAAAGGAAGACAGGACAGGCTATCAGCATTGCCATGTTCCATGTTCTTGCGATACACATTGTCATATGCGTGTCCTGTGAGAATTAGAGCGTAATGTTGGAGTCTGGCAGCAGTCATTACTGGCAGCTGCTTTGCAGGGTGGAAGTTCGCCATCAGCAGTTTGTGGCCGGTAATCAGAGTAACAAGTATGAATGGAATTTCTTCAAACTCCAGATGATGGCAAGAGCCTCTTTATTGACTTGGCTGTAGTTACGTTCTATCTGTGTCAGCGTGCATGATAGGAACACAACTGGACGCTCCTCTCCACGCGGCAGAGTGTGTGACAAAACTGCTCTGAGACCGTATGGGGATGCGTCAGTTGCAAGTTGCAGGAACAGATCACGGTTGTAATGCATCAGGATGATGTCCAAGGCAATCAGTCGCTTAATCTTCGAAAACGCAGCTTTGCATGCCCTAGTTCACTGCCATGGGCATCTGTGTTGCAACAGTTGGTTGAGTGGTTGTAGGATAGTGGCAACATCCGGCAGAAAATGATGGTAGTAATTTATCAACCTGAGGAAGCTTCGGAGTTGGCTGACGTTGGTTGGTTGAGGAGCCTTGGCGATTGCATCGATTTTGGCAGGCATTTTGTGGAGTCCGTATGCACTCACTTCATGTCCGCAGTATTCCATGTGAGCATTGAAGAGGTTTGTCTTAGTCGGGTGAGCTCGAAGGCTGGCGTCAAGCAAGCGCTTGAAGACAGACTCTAGGTTGAAGAGGTGCTCTTCGTTGGTACGGCCAGTGACAAGGATGTTGCCAATGATGCAGGTGCTGAGGCTATACCAAATGCGAGTTGGTTGTGCTGATACAAGCCTTGATGTGCGTTAGCGTGAAGGGTGGCTTGGACTCGTCCATACCCAATTGCAAGCATGCTTGCTTCAAGTTGATTTGCGAGAAATGCATGCCACCCGCTAGAGAGGCAAAGACGTCATCAACCTTCGAAAGTAGATATTGGTCCATCTTTAGCTGTGGGTTAACCGTCACCTTGAAGTTGTCACAGATTCGGACAGATCCGTCTTTCTTGACTACTAGCACGATGGGAGTAGCCCAGTTGCTCTGAGATATCTTCATAACAATGCCTTCTTTCTCCAGCCGGTCCAGTTCCTTGCGAACTTTGGGGCATAGTGTCTACGGTAATAGGCGGGCTTTGCAAAACTTTGGCGTCGCTCTGTCTGCCAGGTTCAGATGACCTTTTGTATCTTGCAACTTTCCACGATCGGACACAAATAGCGGTGCGTATCATGCTTTCAGTGCAGCTAACTTGGTGAGTGTGGGCTGATCCAGTGGTGCTTGAGGCTGAGGGCGGACATGGTGTATGGACTGCCAGTCCAGTCAGATTTGTTGCAACCAATCACGACCAAAGAGAGCCGGGCCGTTGGTGTCAACTACGTAAAGGTTGCCCATACAGACTTGTCCGTTGTGGGACACTCAAACACGTAGTACTCCTTGTGGTTTAGACGTTCTTCAGAGTACGTCCGCAGTGTGATCGACGTAGTTTGCAGATCTTCATCAATGAAGTATCGCTGATACGTTTGCGTAGGGATAACCGAAATTGCAGAGCCAGTGTTGAGTTCCATGCGAATTGATTTGCCGTTAATGGTCGGTTCAAGCCAAATGGGCAAAGTGCATGTGGTTTTGTGGGCTGCGTGAGGGGTTGCGCTTTCAGGATTGGTGTCTCCGAGCTGATGAATTGAAAATTCATTCTGGTCTGCGTCCTTATCTTTGGTAAGCTGATAGGTGGTGCGTGTGCTCTTCCCTTGAGCACGTTTCTGTTTGGTGCCACTGGACGATCTGGCTGCTGCTCTAGGAAGGCAAGTGTGGGCGATGTGACCTTTTTTTCTGCATTTTCTACAGTTGGCATCTTTGAAGTGGCAGTCAGAGGCAAGATGTCCGTTCTTGCACACCAGATACATTTTGCAGCGCCAGTCTGTGTGCAAAATTTCACTGTGCTGGCCTGTGGGCAGGGTGGCGAAGACTTGGCTTGCCCTCTTGGAGACGGGTGTGTCTTCAGGTGTTGCACTACAAGATTGCCGCTAGACGTTGAAGGCTGTCCCAGCTCCGTAGCATCTTTGGAGGCCATCTCCATTGCTAGTTCTACTTCAATGGCAGTCTTTAGCGTCAAGTCCTTCTCCACTAGCAGTTTCTTCACCATGGCCGTGCTGCGCGTTCTGCAGGCAAGTTGATCACGCAGACCACTGTCCAAGGTTGTACCAAAATCACACGAACAGGCGAGACGTCAGAGGTCAGCGAGGTTGTAGCTCACTCTTTCACCGGGTTTCTGGTCTCTTTTGTTCAATCGGTAGCGTTCCGCAATGACAAAAGGAGCAGGAGCAAAGTGTGCTCGAAGTGCCTCAATGTTTGCAAAGTAAGACTGCTCCTTTGGCTTATTTGAAGCAAGCAGGTTTTGCACTACCTTGAACATGGGTCCTCCAATGAGGGTCAGCAGAGTCACGATGCATTTATCCTCTGCTAACATTTCAAGCCTGTCGGGGTACGTATCCCAGTCATTTGTGCTGGGGTCAAATGATTCCAGGAAACCCACAGCAGTGGCCATCCTCGTCGCCACTGTAGCAGATTGCCCTTGTTCGTTTTGCATTTCCACTCAGAGATGCATAGTCGGGAAAAGAACTGAACTGGATTAATCTCAAACTCGAAAGAACTCAAAAATCGAAAGAACTACTCAATATATAGAGACAAATAAATAGAGTGTGTTCCCATGGGCGGAAGGCATACGTAGAAGGTGTATAATTGACAATAGACGTGGGATGTTCTTGACACGATGGAGCCACGTTATCCCTGATTATTAACGAGGTAGAAGAAATCTAATACATCACACATGCACACACATGCACATGTAGTCATGCACATGCATTGCACTTCCCACAACATACTCAAATCTATGCACACGTATCCTTGAGCATGGACTGCTGATAGTGCCTTCATTTAGACTTGTTTTCACCTGGGACTGATTTTCTTGTGTTTGTTTAGTGGTTTCAGATTTAACATAAAGAGAAAAGTTGATTGACAGTTATCTTTGCCATGCTAATGTGTTGCCAATTTCGTTATTTGCAAAAGTCTGAAGGCTTTACCAGGCAAGAGTTTGTCGAGCATATTTTAAACATGAAACAATGTCATCAGAGTAGTGTGAGGGTTTTTACATTTTCTACATGTTTCTTCCCCTCCTCAGCAGAGTTTTGGAAAGCAATTAAAACTGCTCTTTCTGGTGTTAAGAGCTCTTGAAATCTCTGTGTATCTGTTTATTTCTATTAGTGCATAGGTTTGCAGTTTAGTTGGGATAATCGTGGTATTGATTTAGGCAGAAGCAGATTGGTTGGCTCATTTCAGTATCTTGGGAGAAAAGAAGTGGAAATGGCACGTTCTTTATCTTTGTTTCAGATATTAACGAGTGCGATAGTAATGCTCACTTTTGTGATGGGAATGCCACTTGTAACAATTCTTTTGGATCTTACAACTGCGCTTGCAATCGAGGATTTGCAGGTGATGGTCGTACCTGTGCTGGTAAGTGTGTTTGTTCAACAAACATTTTGAAAGCAACATTTCTATGTGTAGATAATCTGTACGATGTTGAAGGTTGTAACTTATTAGACCTTCAGTTGCATACAAGATTGTGTGCCGGTGTGAGCTATCAGGCCCACTATGTAATGTCTAATCAGCCTCGCCATGCTCCACAATGCATACACTAGGGCAGATCGGGGCCCGCATAGTGATGTATGAGATGCATATGTGCGGCTGGCACAGTGGCTGTGCACCACTGGTTGCGCATCAAATGCATACAAAGTTTTGTGAGTCGGTGGGACTGGGTAAGAAATTGGACTAGTTATTAAGGTTAGGAATAGCCTCTGCCGTTGTCTTGGCCACACAATCACATTGATTTACAGTCATCAGCAGTGAAGAAGAGGGCAACTATGAAAGATGCCTCCCAAACTTTCCAAGCACTATTGTGTGTGTGTAGGGGGAGGGGGCTGATGGAGTAAGAGGTGTGTAAAACAGCATTAAAATCTGTACTTGGTCCATGTACACCAGCTAGACACCATGCATGCACACACATGCACATGCATTGCACTCCCCACAACGTACTCAAACCCATGCACACCCATGCACTGCCATGCGCATATACTTGCATTCAAACCCATACACACCCATGCACCCATACCTGTACTCTAACCCATGCGCATTCACATACGCACACACACGCACTAAATAAGGTATGGCAAGCTTGCTATGTCCCTATATGATAAATGGGATGATTTTGCCTTTAAGATCCACAGTTATCGCCATATATGTTACACCCTATAATGGGGCAATCCCTATTAGAGGGCAACTCCCTTTAATGGGGCAAATTTCCAAGAAAGGCAAGTTCACAGGTCAACTTTTCCATGATCTCAGCCAAACAATAACATTGAGTCATTCAGATGCTGCAATCGGGAGAGTTCAAAGGTAGCAGGTTGCACAAACGGAGGATCTACTAATGCCAGCAGTTATGAAAATAAAAACACACTATGTCAGTAGATTGAATTACAGTACAGCTGCAGATCTGCATGGGAAAAAGGACCAACAAAAACATTGCCAACGATCTCATAAAGAATGAAGCCTCGGGGACAAACAATTTGCTGCACTCTGCCTAACTCCCAGCTTGTGCGCAGTGCCAAAACGCCCTTACCGCTGAGGTTTGGAGGTTTTAAAAAAACACCTCCTAGCCGACAGAAAACTCTGCGTTGCTGACCTTCTTCGGATGTGACTGAGCCTCAAGCGGATATTTCGCCCCGCTGACGCATGCCTGGCTTAATCCTTCGCTCGTGTCAACATCATTGTCTCCACCATCCTCCTCACTGTTGTCATCCAAGTCATGTGCTGGGGCAGGATCATTTTCATCCTCATCAGTCATGTCCAAAAATGCACATTCTTTGGCGGTCAGGCGGTGGAGCGGAGCTCGCTCTTCACACGACGAAGCAAAATTGGGTCGTCCGAAAAATGCTTCATATGGTGTCTTTGGCTTTGTTGCGCTGTGAACCCTGTTATTGTAAACAGAGTAAAAGTACAGCAGCCTGGACGACCAATCAGACTTTTGCGGCAAATCCCGACGGAAAAAACTGGTCAGCATTTGGTTGAAATGCTCCTCTCTGCCTTGCAACTGTGGATGATGTGGTCGCCCGTTGATTTTCAACGTCTTCATCTCTTCAATGACAGCTGCAAGATGGTGATTGTTGAATTCTCCTCTGTTGTCATATTGGAGAATGCTTGGGCTTACGTACACATAGAAATCGTTCTCCATGATGGCCTTGTAGACTTCAGCGGCAGTTTTACCTCTAAGAGCGCAGCCAAACGCAAACCGTGAGTAACAGTCGACAATGTTCACAACGTACTCGAAAGACCTCACCTTTGGGATTTTCTTCAAATCGACCTGCCAACAACTGTTGGGGTAGGTAGCTGGAATCGTGCGACGAAACAGTGTCATCTTCGGTATCTTCGCATGTCTTGCGCAGGAACTGCAACTGATGTTCTCGTGGAAGAGAAGCTCCACTGTCTCGCGCACAACAGGGTAAAATGACAAGAGCAGTGACTCATACAGCGTTTCAGGGCCTCGGTGGTCCCAATTGTGATCCTTTTTGATTAAAGCTATCAGCTGTGCTTTGGTAATGCATCAATGATGAGGAACATCTCTCTCTGATGATTTGTAGAAAAATGCCTGCCCTTCCTCATAAAAAAAATAACGTTCTAAAAACTTCTTGGCTTCTCAGGTACATTCATGTCTGGTCCAGGCCCCGCGATCGAATATGGCGACCACGTCATGCAGACGTTGAGCTTCGCGTTGAGGCCGCGTACCATCTGCGCGCGTGCTTATCATTTATCGATATCATGATACT
>JAOWAW010115710.1:0-13084 GCA_028565695.1 Nicola tetela
CCGCTTCTTGGTCATCCAACTTTCCAGTAATGGCCTCCTGATTCTGTTGGAGTTTAGCAATCAAGGCGTTTTGCCTCGCATCAGTCTTTTTCTGTTGCTCTTCCCCTAACTTTTTCTGCTGTTCCACTACCAGCTTTTGCAGTTCCACCGCTACCTTGCATTGAAATCTTTGCTTTCCTATCTTATCATCAATCACTCGTTTCCTAAGTCTGCCACAATTCTCCAAAAACTTATCAATGAGTTGCTTCTTTTCAGCAGCACTCGTCACTGTTTGAAACGCCATCTTTATTATAAGCAGAATTTTTTAACTTTTGGTTCATACCTACTTCCATAAAGTTATTGCTGAGATGTTGTCAACTTATTGTCAATTTGTTGCAAGTTATCATGAATTTACTGCCAAGTTGTTGTAAAACCCGTCAAAGTTTTGTCAATACATTTCGGAAACGTGCTTTGCCATTTTGTCCAGAAACATGAAATGATGAGGCTTCGCTATTGCTTCTTGATAAATCTTCTGAAACTTGTCTTTTCCCAAGCCTCTTGCATGATCGGTTGCAATGTTCGAAACATCCTGGTTATCTAACAACGGGAAGACAGAAGCATTTCGTGTTTCGTCTGATGCATTTCGTAACGCCATAATAACTCTAATAGATGTAGATGCAGTTGCAATTCTTGTTTCAACTGAGTGAAAAGTACTCCTCGATTCAATCCATGTTTTGCTTATCATTTTTAATGTCGTCAAACACAATAACTTTGTTCTCTTCATCGTCTAAGTCCTCCACGGGCACGACGTCTTCAGGAGATTCAATATCAAGAACATGTTCACCTGTTTTGTCTTCTATCAAATTGAAGAACTCCCTTAACATCGTGTATTTACCTTGATCAGGATTAATGGTGTAGATCGTGATTCGTCCACTGGAGCAGTATGTTACAAAGCGTGTTGGTTTTACCACATCCCATCGGTCCTACAAGCATGTGATGACAACCGGGAGAAGAAAGGGATTTCTCGATTTTTCACTCTCACCAATATCAAAGTTGATTATCTCCATGAATCTTTATTTTTGTTTTATATGCGATGTGTTACGAAGAACTCTACAAGCTCTTCTTCTTCTTGGTCGGATAGCGGTGTGGTGCTAACTGCGGAGAAATATTGATGAGTGCGATTTCCTTGAGCAAACACCCCTGGCTGAAGCTCAGCGAGGATGATCACTGTATCAGTGGGTGTGAAAGGAACAGTTGTCTTAGAGCCCTCTGTCAGGTAGGTGAACCATCCCTGAAACTTCCACTGATTCGTGAAGTGAGGGTCTTTTAACAATCGGAGTTTTATCCAAGCATCAGTTGACAATCCAGACCGATGTCGGTAAAACACCTCAGCAGCAAAGAGAAGCTTGCAATACACTTTGACCTGTGCTCCGTTTGTTCGTCTTCCAATTTGAAAATAGATCATCAGTCTGACAGAGGCTAGTCTGAACAGATTGATAATGTTTGTCTCTCGGCCTGAGCTGCGATCAAGTTTGCATGCAGAATAAAAGTAGAGCAAGGTTGGACTTCCTAAAAACGAAAGGTTGCCATAGGGATTGCTCAGGTATGTCCTGGACGCATAATTACTGTCAGCAGTCTTGGATGGTGTGTAGTTGATGTTCATGTAGTGAGTATCTGGCGTGGCCAAGGTGTAATAGGTCATTTTCTTCAGGGTGTTGAAAATGTCTTTGTACAAGAGTCTATGCACAGGTACATTCATCGGACCGGCAGGGCCTTGAGGTCCTTGTTCTCCTCGCAGACCTCTAATGTTAGCCAATGGATACCAAGCTACAGGGTGTCTGTTTTTCCTGAAAACATCACCGGTGATGTAGTTCAGACAGTAATCATTGACCACGCCAAGGCGCATGTCTGGGTCTCTCGTTCCCGTATGCCACATTGATCCTTGAGGGCCAGCAGGACCTTGTGGGCCTTTCAATCCTCTTGGACCTCGGGGGGCCTTGCATTTTTTCAATGGCCTCGACATACTTCTTGAGGACCAGTAATTTCTTCTCGATAACATCGACCTTCACTGTCAGCTGCTCATCCGCCCGATGCAGAGTGTTCACATCTGCCTGCTTGGCGTAAGCTGTCAAGTCTAAGCTACCGAAGCCTTCCTGTCTTGTTCCGAACTTGCTGATCGACATCTTCTATTTTACTCCTATTCTACAAGATTTTCTTTTGTTATTAAGGTTTGACACCTTAACCAACGTACATGCATCCCATCCGTGTGCATCTTGGGGCTGGAGTTTTCCCAAGAACTCCTGTTGTCATGTACGTCTTGGGGCTGGAGTTTTTCCAAGAACTTGTGCTTGTCATATGCGTCATTGTGGCTAGAGATTTCTGAGCGAGCCCTATAAAAGCTGCTGCTCAAGCAGTGGAAGGCTCATTAGACTCATGAAAGCGGAAGTGCAACAATGGTGCAGTTTCCGAATGAAGTTCTGGACAGGTTGGTTAAAACGACAGCTTGGATTGTCAAAGCCTTGGAGGTCTATCCTCTAGATAAAGTCGTGCTACCTGAACGTGCGAGATGTTCGCTGAGAGAGCTTTACTGACTACTAGGAGGGACATTTGTGAGGTCAGTTCTTTCACTGCTTCTTTGTTTCGTTCTCGCCCTTGATGATCACTTTGTTCTTTTTGCTTGTCTTCTGTTTCATTCTCGCGCTTGACGATTGCTTTGCTTTCTAGGGCTGAGGACGACGGAGAGGACGACGACAAAGAGGAGAAGGACGACGAAGAGGACAATTAGCCGAGGTAAATTCTTTCGCTGCTTCTTTGTTTCGTTCTCATGCTTGACGATCGCTTTGTTCTTTAGGGTGGAAGCAAACGACCAGCCGTCCGTTCCCTGCAACCAGGCAAGGTAAGTTCTTTTTGCTTGTCTTTTGTTTTGTTCTCGCGCTTGATGATCGCTTTGTTCTTTAGGATGGAAGCAAGCAGACAGCAGAGCAACCAGCGAGCCAAGAAATCAGGCCCCGCCAAACAGTCAAGGTAAGTTCTTTCGCTTCTCTTTTTTTTTTATTCCGTGCTTTGATGATTGATTTTTTTTTGCTCCAGGATTGTTGATGTGGATAAAATCCACTTGGATTACCAGTCCAGAATTGTGACTGGTGAGCCTTCTCTTGGGGAAATGGTGAGTGAATCACTAATTCCTGTCCTTGTTCTATGGTGTTTGATTTGTTCTACAGTGTGGAACAGTTTGATTTGTTCTACAGTGTGGAACAGTTTGATTTGTTCTATGGTGTTTGATTTGTTCTACAGTGTAGAACAGTTTGATTTGTCCTATGGTGTAGAACACTTCTTTGTTCTCTGCAGCCCATCTTCAACCCCAATGAAGGGCTAGAGATCCAGGCTAGGCAGTTGGACAATTATGAAAGGACACTGAAGCACCGAAGCCTAACGTTTTATTTTCATTATGGCATGCTACTTCGGGCGATGAAGGAGGCCAAGATCAAGCTGGAACATGTGCAGCCAAGTTATGTGCAGAAAGTGATCATGGTGCACACACTCCTTAAACAGTTTCCATGATTTCTTTCATGTTCTTGTTCTCTTCACAAATTTTTACTTGATTTACCTAAGCTACGTCATGTTGATAATATGACTTATTCCAACTATTGGAAAAATCGGTAAGATCATTGCCTTCACAGTGTGGGTGTGCTTACATTACGAAGAGGGTTGGGGGATGACTTTGTGTCCATAGGCTAGTGTTGTTTGCCCATCAGCTGTTATGCATCGTTTGTCATCGTAGCAGCTCAGTCCTACCTTGTTGATTTTGTACGTCTGAATCTGGTGAAGATCAGATTGGATCGTCTTCATCTGTACCAACGATCGCATCCAATCCTCGAGCGTTTTCACGTAGTTGCTGTGAGTGATATTATTCTTCACAACGCACTTCTTGATACCCTTCACCTCCTTGGTCCTGTCATCCTCCTTCACAGTCTTGAACAAGTACATCCTTGAGCGCAGACCCATGAACTCGACGATAGGCTTGAATGTGGTCTTGTCCTTGAACTTCCCGATCACTTTCTTGTCGGTTGCATCATAGAACCAGCAGTTGGCTGGGTAGTCCAAGAAGTCGAACAGTTCTTTGTCACCATGCATGTCTTGGTAGACATCCTCGGTCTTGATCGCGTAGCACAGGCTGTTGGTGTTGGTGAAGAGTAGCTTGGCGTCGGCGCTGTACCGCTGCTTAATGTAGTTGTAATGGAAATTGTACATCAACGTCTTGCTGTTGTCGAGAATGGTAAATCCACAGTAGATCAGCTTGTTCAACATCAGCGTCTTCTTCTGCATCTTGATAGCGGCAAAATCCTCAGAGAATATCTTCATTGCCTTCAAGTGCGGTTCTGACACCAACCAGGTCCTCTTGTCAATGTCGTACAGCATGACGTTCCTGTGTTTCCGTAGATTCTCCATGGTCTTGCCGAAGACACTGTTGTTCATCAGCTTGAAGAAGTCCTTCTCGAATGCATTCTTGGCTTCCTTGCATCTGGCTGCATTGAAATCGATGTAGCTCTTCGTCCACGGTTCTTGGTCGAATTGGATGACTCTGTGAATTTTCATCAACTTCATACTGAGCGAGAGGTAGAGCTTCAAATTCCGGTAGTGCACCACGTACTTGGTTTTGTTGTTCAAGTTCGGAATGAGCTTGGAGACCATCGAGTTGCCCATCTGGAACTTCTTCTTGAGGGTCTTCGAGTAGTCGGACAGCATGCTGTCTTTGACAAGGACATTCTCAGGTGCGAGCGGGTAGTCGTTGTGCAGGTCGTGGAGCTCCAGTGGATACTCTAGGTCAACTTTGAGCATGTAGCCTATGGGTGAATCATCCGGTACTGTCGTCACATCCAGCATATCCCCAGGATCCACCCACCTGAAGCCCCTCATAGGAAGTGGTTGACTCATAGCCCAACCGTAGAGGTTGTTCACGTTGAGGTAGATGATGTACTTGCTGTCCTTCGATGCGTTGTATGATTTCATGTACTTGTTGTTGGCTTCACTGTACCGATGCATGATGGTTGAGATGCCGCCTCGGATGCCTTTCTTGATCATCAGATGCATGTCAATATCAGTTAAAAGCTCCAGGGTCATGCCACTGTTTTGCAAGCATGCATCCCACAACAGTCCAGGCGCTGTGAAGTAATGTGCTGGGTCAAGCTTGTAGTATTTCAAGCAAGTCTCACGGAAGTTCTCGAAGATGTCTGCCAGCAGGAGCACATCCGTCTTGAGGTAGGGGTCGTGATATTCACCCATGATTTATGTGTTGAGATGCTTCCACACCCTGAGCGCATGTTGATAACCTTCATTCTTGATGTGCTCATCACTGAGTTGGCTGTAGAATGTGGTCTGCGGTGCTAGTTCAGTCTCATCAAAGCGCTCAAAGTCGTTCATGTAGTCGTACGAGTAAACTCCTTTCCTGGTGAGGAGTTCTCGAGTCTCCGAGTTTGGGAACTCAGCAGTCAGATGCTTAAACTTCTCCATACCTGATGCTTTCAGATTTTTCACCAGGTTCTCGAGCGAGGAGTTCATGAACTGTAGGCTATCAATAAACCTCAAGCTCAATGAGAAGCTCTCCTTCCTCCCTGATTTCAAAGCCTTCTGCACCTGGTCACTTACTTCAAGACCTTCCTCTTGTACAAAGTCATGGAGAGCCTTGTAGAAACACTTCCTTTTCTAAAGATACCTACAAACAAAGCGCTTCATCTGCTTTTTCATCACATCGTAAACCAGCACATCAAACAGTGCTTTCATCTTTGTCTCCTTACCTAATTCTCACAGAGCTACTTTTTCCTCCTTGTTTATATCATAGAATCTATCTGCAAACTCCTCCAGACCTTTTCTCACACCTTTATCACCTTTCTTCTCCCAGTACCTCTCAGTTACGGTGAAACTGGTGTACTTCTCCATATCGTTCAGAATGCAGGTGATTACATCATCGCACTCACCGAGGTGCTACATGATCAAGTGAGAGTCATACTCTCAGAGATTGTGGAACACAACCGGAGTTTCACTCGGGTACTTGAACTTCAGGTTGCATTTGCTGTGGGCTGCTCCCCTAAATTTACCAGTGAGGTGACAATGGTCTTGAACTCGCTTCTTGTCTTTGTCTTCCTCCTTGAACTCTTCCCTGCAGATGTGACAGTGAGTGGCAGCTTTGAACCTCCTCACATCTTCTGCAGTCAAGTGTATGGGCTTTTTCACATTGAGGATACCGTTGATACGCTTCTTCTCCTTCTTCATTGCTTGGAGGAAGTGAACAACACAGTCTTCACTGCAGTACACAACCGTGTCTTTGGTGTGCTCGTCAGCTAGGCAGACCACCTTGTAGGCATATCCACACGGGATGTGGTGTTGATAACCAACGGTGAACAACTTCTTTGGGTCTCTCTTACCATGCTTGATCGGTTGAGTGATTGACTTGATATCAGCATAGATGATAAACGGCACCTTCATACCTTTGTGATGGTTGACGAACTTCAACCACTTCCTATCATTACCTGAAAGTACGGTCTTCTGAGCGCCGTTGATTGTGAAGCACTCCAGCTCATGCTCCACTAACAGGTCTTCACAGCAGAACGCATGAAGGCAGTGTTTACAGAAGTACTTTTTGTTCTTGTTCTTTTTGTAGCTGAACACCAGCTGGTTAAAGTCCTTGATGTAGCAGTAGTGACTGTTCGTTTTGTTTATAATATAGAGCAGATCAACGTGCTTCTGAAATCTAGCCTTGGTCGTGCGTCGTGGCTCAACACCACAGCCGTAGTCGTACACATTGACAGATATGTGATTTTGTCGTTCAAACTTTGGTACGTCTTTGAGAGCCACTGGGAATTCGATCCCATCAAAGTTGAGCTCACCTTCGTACTGTTTGTACTTGGAGACCCTCTCAGGGTGTATCTCCTGCGGGTGTAAAGCAGCCAGTACACCGCATGAAGCACTTGTCGTCCTTGTTCTTGATGTTGATGACCGCCTTAGTGTTTTGCACAACCCTAGGAATCTCCATGTAAGAGGATCTTCTAAGAGGTTTGTGCTTATGTACACTTACCTGGAAGCGTAGCAGCTTGTTGAAGACCCAGCTGGAGCCTTCTTGTTGATAGTTTATGATCATTTCTCTCAGATGACAGACTACCTTATCTAACGCATCTTTGATCTTCGCTTCATTTATGATTGTGTAAGCGTCGGAGGTCATATGCGGCTGAGAAGTCACAGACTCATCACTCACTGGCTTGATGAACTCAACCTGAACTGTGGCCAAGACCTTGATGTTTTTCAGCTCAGAGAGTTTGCAGTGCAGCAACTTTGCGACATCTTTCTTATTGTTATTCATGTAGCTGAACAGGTCTTTGACACACTTTGCAACGTGGATATTGTACCCTTCATCAAAGCCTTTGAATGCTCTCGCAGCTGTGGTATAGGCCGGCTGTGGTGGTGGCCTCACGACCTTGCCTCTGAACAGCCTCTTGAAGCCATCGAAGTAGTCTTCGAATGTGGGTATCCTCGGCTGGTGATGACTGCACAAGCCATTGGCATTTGCAGTCCAATACTTACACGGCTGTCCCTTCTTTGTGGTGGCAGTGCATTTGGTTTTGAACAGGCGCTTGAGCCCATCCAAGTAGGCGTCGCCAGCCAATCATGAGGTCGGCTGTAAACATTCAGATCGTTTCATTTCCTTTGATTTCTTAGTAGAGGGCATTTCTTTAGGCCCCCTTATTTGAGATGATTGGCCCATGCACTGGGAGTGGTCACCGATTTGGTGTCGTCTCAAGACTGCACCTGTTTCGGCATCCAGTGAATGTTCTTGACCTATTTGTTTCATTTGCTTTGATTTCTTAGTAGAGGACATTTCTTTAAAACTTTTTCATTTGAGGTCGAGGTGGCAAAAACGCCTACGTACTGCTAAATCTTAACAGGGATTTGACTGGGAATGCTTAACAGGGATTTTTAACAGTGTTTGACAGCTCTATATTAACAGGGATTTGATGGAGCATTTTAACAGGGTTTGCCTGGGAATGCTTAACAGGGATTTTAACGGGGTTTGACAGCTATATGTTAACAGGGATTTGACGGAGCATTTAATGGGGTTTGACTGAGTGTCCCAGAACCCTCATTCCCTTTACTACTCTATTGGCATAACTGACTGTCCGACAACTAACGATGATAATGTGGCAATGACACTATTCCAGCAGACAGTTAAACAATCCAACAGGCGCTACCAAGTTTCTTGGCCATGGAAACCTGGCTTTGTACTACACGACAACTATACGCTGGCGAAAGAATGGCTCCTCTCTCTGATTCACCACCTTTGGCATCAACCCAATGTACTACAGCAGGACAATGCAGTTCTACAGCAGCAACTGCAGCAAGGAATCATCGAGCCAGTACCTTATGACTTCATGCAAACTGCCAAGCCACCTACACCTTATCACTATTTGCCACACCATCCAGCGATCACACCCGGCAAAGCAACCACCAAATTGCATATTGTCTACAATGGCTCAGCCAAGACTCGATGTGACAACCCTAGCCTCAATGAGTGTCTGTATTGGGGTCCGGTTCTGCTGCAAGATTAGACTGGTATCCTATTGCGCTTCCGACTACATCCTGTTACTATTGTGGCTGACATCAAGAAGGCATTCTTGCAGCTGGAACTTAGCTCTCCTGACCATGATGTCACTCACTTTCTATGGCTAAGGGACTTCAATGCACCTTGTTCTGAGGAGAACATTCAGGAGCTACGCTTATGCGTGTACCCTTTGGTGTAGTCTCCAGTTCATTTCTTCTCGGTGCTACCATCAAGCATCATTTAACAGAGAATCCCTAGCTATGTGCCAGTCTGCTGTTATGCAATTTACACGTGGACAATCTTATCACTGGCGTGTCGACACCTGCTGCCGCTTGGATCTTGTACAACCAAGCCAAGGCCATCCTTCAGGGTGCTGGAATGAAGCTTCATGCATGGGCATCCAACAGTGAGGCTTTCTGCCTGCAAGTACCACCTGAGGAGCAAGATGATCGTCCTGTCATGAAAGTTCTTGGTCTTGTGTGGAACCAACAAGTTGACTCTTTATCTATTGCTGCACCTGACATACATCAACTCCTCTTGGCACGCACCAAACACGAAGTACTGCATGGTGTAGCAGCTACTTATGATCCACTTGGATTATTCAGCCCAGTTACTGTACAAGGTAAGCTGCTGCTACAGAGCATCTGGAAAGAGAAACTTGATTGGGACACTGTGCTGCCAGACCGTTTCATACAACGGTAGACAGACATTGCTGTGGATCCGCAACCATGCGTCCACAGTTACCATGCCATGCCTTCTAGGGACATCCCCCTGCAATCTAGCAGTTGATCATCAGAAGTCCAATGATTTCCAGCTACTCTGTTTCTGTGATGCTTCATCGAAAGCATATGCCGCTGTTGTTTACTTACGCCAAACATCATCAACTTTGTTGGGAACATCTGTTTCTCTTATCTATAGCCAAGCTTGACTCACTCCAACCAAACCAATGACTCTACCTCGCTTAGAACTGATGGCTGAGTATGGGCACACCAATTTGTTCAGAACCAACTGAGTTGCCTCAACCACCAACATATCCTTTGGACGGATTCACAGTGTGTCCTTTCCTGGCTTCATTCGACACAACCTCTACCAGTGTTTGCTCAGAATCGCACTGCTGAAATACAACATCACACTGATGTAACTGTGCAGTATATCTCTACCCACAACAACCCTGCCGACCTCCCATCACGTGGCATCAGCTCTGCCGTTCTTTAACAAGAGTCTCTGTGGTGGTATGGACCAAAATGGCTAACCCATTCTCCAGATCAATGGCCGACATGGAATGTACCAGCGCAAGATTTGGGTGCCATTGCTCAAACCTCTTAGCACTCTCAGTCTGTTATCTTTGAAACGAAACTTACTGCTTTCAGTTGTGAGAATACCAAGCACTACACACCCTTTGACATCAAAGTGGACCAATTTTCTTCTCTCTCCCATCTACTTAAAGTCACAGCATGGGCTCTTCGTTTCCTGCACAACACCCGCCATGCTCAACATCTTCAAGGGCCATTACATGCTCATGAGCTTGATGCTGCACAACTCTTGTGGATGTGACATGTACAGCACACAGCGTGTAGAGATGTCCTTGAAAGTCTGCAATGTAAACAGCAATACAACTTAGTGCAACAACTTGATCTGTTCCTTACTGATGGTGTAATCTGTTGTAGTGGTTGTCTCAAGAATGCTGACCCCCCACTGTCTGCCAAACATCCACTACTACTGCCACCAAACAGACTTCACAACGCTTCCGATTCAATTTCATCACTGCAAACTGTACCATGCAGGTACTGCCCATACTCTCAGCAGCTTATGACAGCACCACTGGATCCCATGAGGTTGTCAAACAGTGAAAAAGGTGCTGGCAAGATATGGCATCTGTCAAAAGTTTGAGGGCCCTCCATATGCAATGCCATCTATACCAGATTTACCTCGTGAACATATCACCAGCTCACCACCATTTGCATTGACCGGAGTTTATTACTTTGGGCCTCTTTACTGTAGGGATCTTCCCAGTGATGGCAAAGTTTGGGTCTGTCTTTTCACGTGCCTTGCTATAAGGGCAATCCATTTGGAACTGGCCACAGATATGACAGCAGAACAATTCTTGCTGGCATTACGTCACTTTATAGCCCGTTGTGGAACTCCTACCGAACTTCTGTCTGACAATGCACCACACTTTCAAGTTGCTAATGATGTGCTTTCTGCGCTGTGGATTTCTGCTCTTCAGGATGACAATGTCATTTCATGGCATTTTATTCCTGCCCACTCCCCCTGGATGGCTGGAGTATATGAACGCCTTGTGGGCGTGGTGAAGCGGCCCACGCGTAAAGCACTTGGCCATACATGTCTCCGCTGCAATCAACTAGCTACGTTACTTATGGAAGTTGAAGCCACTGTAAACACATGTCCTCTTCTTTATGTGGTCTCTGATGAAGTTCACCACACTCTTTGCCCTGTGGACTTCCTGCTACAGTATACATCACTGAGTGTACCACCTCTTGCAGACACCGATATGGAGCCAGAATACCAACCTCTAGGTACTCGCATCTCTGCAGCTGAACTTTTATTGACAGATTGGAAGAAAGGCCAGGCTCTCTTGGACCGTTTCTAGCAGACTTGGAAGTCTCAGTATTTGCTAGGTGTCCGTGAGATGCATTGCTGCCGGCTGTCAGGTCCTCGTTCTTGTGCAAATTCCTCACCAAAGGTTAATGGCGTCATTCAGATACATGACACAATTCCTTGTGGTGCGTGGAAAATTGGCAAGATTGTACAGTTGCTTCCCAGTCAAGACAGCAACATCCATGCCACTCAAGTTCAACTGCCAATACAACAGATCATTACCCAGCCACTTAATACTTTGTATCCCCTTGAGACTGCTGTTGCTGATCTTGCAAGTTCAACACCTCCATCTGAGAATGCACAAGAACAGTCAACTGTACGTGCTTGCCCTCTACCTCGTGCTGCTGCTGTTTGTACTTGTGCACGCATTCAGGAACAAACTGACATTGCTTAGCCTGAGCTTTCAGCTAATTGTATCCTACCTGCTCTCTTCATTTTCCCTTATACCCTACTTCTCTCTTCTTGAATTTGTTTGTGTGGGGAGAGTTGCTAATCTTCTTCAGCAAGATTGTATTTGTCTATGAATCATCGCAACTTTGCTTTTTGTCCTTTGAACCACACTCACACACACATGCAAATACTATTAGTATACACACCCTCAGAAAAAGAGACCAGAATACAGAACTGCTTGAGGTCATACCGTAGCCTGAACTGATGTTGCTCTTGGAAAGGGGAAACAGTTTCGACAGGAAACAATTAATTAAATCCTAACTCCCCCTTTTCTGACATCAACTGGCAAGCCCTTTAAAGATGCACTGAAACACCAATTTACTTCATGGTACAGTAAACAGGTAAATGTGCAAGCCCAACACCATCAAGATGCTGATGTTCATGTGGAGATGCTACTGTCTGTGATAAAGACCCTCAGTGCAAAGTGGATCATCATAGCTATGCAGGACTTGACCAGATATCCTGGTACAATCATCAGAGGCTTTAAACAAGCAGACCTTATTAGTTCAGACTCCGGCACCTGAATGTTTTACCAAATTCAGACCTTCATTTGTTGTTGCTTATGCATAAAGAGTTTTCAAATGTTACCCAGGTAGTCACAATTTATTACTTTGAACTTAGTAGCCAGCACTTACTTTCGTTTTAACTGATACGGTATGTCATGTCATTATGCTCTGCAAAATGAGCCTTCATTGCCAACTGAATTCTATTTGTTGCACAAATGGTTTGTAGGACAGCTGCCACAAACTTTTTTCCCCGCAAAACCTTGATTTTTCCATCAAACGCAAACATTTATCCCGCAAACTTTTTCCCTTTATGGCATATAACAACAGTTAGAACACCATTCACGAACCTACAGCATCAGGGATTTCAGACAATTACTGGGTGAAGCTAAGACATCATGACTCATTACGATGAGCTTGCCGAAACTCAACCTTGCCTTCTATACCGATTAGTTTCTTAAGGTGGCAGTCTCCTCGTAAAAATCGAAAAAAATGAATTTCAGAGTTTGGGGTCAAGAGTGGTATCAAATGAAAGGTTAGACCCTGAAGATTCTTTCTGTAAAATTTGAGGCCTATGCACCCTCAAATGTTAACGCTAGAGTGCGCCAAAGATCAGAAAAGCTTCTGAAAACACGAACAATTTTTTTGGATTCAGGCCGTCTCACCTACCTCCAGGAATATCTGCTTCAACTAGATGCACTTGCTGAGCGCTACAGTGCCTGTGGTACAAGCTGGAACTGTCTGGGTTAGAGAAATGTTTTCATTTTTGTTATGGCAACAGCCAGGGCAGTCGATCGCGATATCATGGATATGGCGACCGCGATCGATCGACAGAGCTCGAGTACAAAACTCCATAGCGAAGGATTTCGCTGATGATGTGGTGAGGGCGGTGACTGTTTTTGAGCACGCCGCATACTTTCACTTTGTTAGTTTCTTCTTCGTG
>JAOWAW010115743.1:0-13083 GCA_028565695.1 Nicola tetela
AAGAAGAAGAAGAAGAAGAAGAAGAAGAAGAAGAAGAAGAAGAAGAAGAAGGGGTTTAACTAACCGTTTCACATATTGCCCCGGTAAAGCCGACCGGACAGATGCAAGAGTGCACAGATAACATTGCGTTGGCAGGAAGCTCCAGACTACAGGTTCCATTTGACAGGCACGGATTGGGCAGGCACGGGTTGGGCTGTTCACAATCTCGACCAGCATATGTTGCAGTGCAATTACATTTGAACGATCCAGGCAAGTTCATACAGGTTCCGCCATTACTGCATGAAGTTGAATCACAGTGATTAATGCTGACATCACACCGTTTGCCTGTAAGATAAACACACACATGACAAGACAGAATATTTGGCCAAGGGAGCACATTTGCTTACCAGCTCAGTGTTGCTTGCCCAGAAAAGTATACTGGAAAATTTACAGTTTGCCAACAGACATGAAAGGGTGACAAAGCCTAAGTACATGGCTGGCATTCCCTTCGGAAGAAGATGAAGACGAAAGAAGAAGAAGGTTAAGAAAGCTCTACACACTTGGTGGGACCACCTTGTCAGCAGTGACCTTGCCTATGGCTATTTCCTGAAGACCGCAAAAACATGCCTGGTTGTAAAATCATCAATGTACAATCAAGCCATATCAACTTTTGCTAACACCGGGTGCAAATTACCAGCGAAGGTAGACGCTGTCTTGGTGCAGCGCTTGGCACTTGCAAGATCATGACCGCCTTTTTCACTCAGCAAGTCAAAGGTTGGACTGCTCAGATTAATCACCTTGCAGAACAAGCTCATACTCAAGCTGCCTGTGTAGCTCTAACACACAGTCTTACTGATCAGAGGAAATACCTTGCTTGGACAACCCGTAGCACTGGTGAATTGTCTCAGGCTTTTGAGCACTTGGAGCAAGCCATTCATGGCAGGCTCCTGCCAGCTATTCTCAACAGACCGGCACCAAACGATGCCGAATAGGAGCTCTTCACTCTTCCAGCTCATCTTCATGGATTGGGAATCCTCTCACCAAGTCATATTAGTTCCACTGAGCTCTCTGCATCTACAGCAACAACAGTTACCATTGTCTCAGAGATAGTCAGCCAATAGCTTCGTCTCAAACAGGCACTTGAGGATGTGGGAGCAGCAGAAGTAAAAGTTAACGATGAAAAGCGTGCAGCCTTGACAATTTGAACAGCAGCAGTTGTTGCTGAGCAGCCAAGCAGTGTCCAGCATGCTGTATCACCACCCTGTGAGAAGAGATCATTGGAAAGCCTTTCAGCACTTCCTCTATCTGAGCATGAGTTTGATCTAACCAAGGCGTTCTTCCAGGATGCTCTTTACCTTCACTATGGCTTGTCAATTCCCAGCGTTCCCACCACTTGCTCCTGCAGCACATCACAACAAGCTGCAGGATCAGTTGAGTGAGCTGATGAAAGAGATGGGTCAGGATGTTTGCATAGTGCCCCAGTCGCAGCCACTGAGCGGAGAAGATCTGAGGCATGAAAGCCCTTGCTGGGTAGTTGACCGAGCCCAGTGGGATGTTGCTGCAACTTTAGGGGTGGGTTTGAGTGAGCCTTGACGTCAGAGTATTCAACCATGCGGTATGCACACAGTATACACACGTTATCCAACCAGGGCCGCTAGAGCACCGCTTACAGAAGACCAGAGAATGAAAAGTGGTAGAAGTATGCACAGTGAGTCCATGATATCCAGTACACCTCACTTGTTCCGCTGGTGTTTTCCAGTGGTGTTGGCCCTGCAGTCTTATGCATGCTGAAACACTTGGCATGTATGGTCTAAGTCTGACCACTGAAATCTCACCTACAGTGTGACAATGTCGTGACTTCAAACCCGTATTTGCTTTGTGCTTTGGCGCTCATCCATCATCTGATCATGTGCTTGCGGGGTACTTGCTCTTGATGGAATGGTTCGTTTGTGAAAGTTTGCATTCCACTGGCAGTCTCAGAGAGTTGGGCCTCACATGTCTAAACATGATCCGATGTAAGAACGTCCTCCCTTAGCCAGTGGTTTCGTTTGCTTTATTCAACTGTTGTAATCAATTCAAGTGCTAGCACACATCTGTTCTGTATCTGCTCTATTTAATCACTCTTCAGAACTCAGATGTGTTATTATTATGAAACAGCTTTGTCTTGTTTTGTAGCCATCTCTCTGCATGCAACAATGCTGAAATCATTTCATTGACTTAAGTGTCACCATAAGAAAGTTTCAAAAAGAAGAGGAAGAAGAAGAAGAAGAAGAAGAAGAAGAAGAAGAAGAAGAAGAAGAAGAAATCTGGCTCTTGTTCAAACATAAATATCGAGTGGAAGCACATGTAGCCATTAGTGAAAATGAAAAACGTTTCCATGACAACTGACCTTCGAGATCGTAGGGGCACGTACAAGAGAAGTCTCCTGCTGTGTTATGGCAGGTTCCCTGGTGCATGCATGGATTACTCATGCACTCATCAATGTCAACACTGCAATCCAATCCCTTATACCCTGCAGATGACAGAGGAATGTTACTTCAGAGAATTCTATCCATTCTGTTAATTTCAATCAATATCGATTGATTGAATTTTTGTATCATTATCCACATGGCATGCAAAAGAGACCCCTCTTGTTGAGGGTTCAAAGAGAGGGTGAGAGAGAAAGAGAGAGAGAAAAAAAGGATGGGTAGATAGAAATAGAGATGGAGAAATAGGATGCCAGACAGAAGAGACAGACAGAAAGAAAGAAAGAAAAAAAAGAAAGGAAAGAGAAAAGAAAGAAAGAAAGAAAGAGCCCAGGAGAGAGAGAGAGAGAGAGAGAGAGAGAGAGAGAGAGAGGGAGGGAGAGAGAGAGAGAGAGAGAGAGAGAGATAAAGGGACTTTGCATGCTGAATAGCAAATCTGGTGGAACTACAGTCTTAGGGCTTGAGAGATCCTGACTGGGCAGTCATAATATGAAGAGAATTTCCCAGCACACCAGTCACAAGAAACTGTTTTCATGAGACATTTTGCCAGAAATGCCTCCGGCTTCATCAGTCATAAGATAGACAAGGGAGTAGAGAAGGCTAGAGATATTTTTACTATCATGCACATTTACAAGCGAAAGCTGCAACTAAATCAAGATAATGGTGTTGAATGCAGTGCAATTTGGAATGCCATTCTTTAGGTCAGTGTTGGCTGTCTTGTAGTTGCATGTTTTAGTTCTTAGGTAGTCTTCGAGCTGTCAGGGATGCTCCAAGAGGGAGGCACAGGCCGGCGAGCCGCTTGGGCTCTCAATAAGGGCATAAATTCCAGGGGCCACTGCTCTTCCAGAATGATTAATGCACCATACATACAGCATATAAAAGTACATACATTAGGGAACACGTTGCTTAGAAATGCATTGTCACATCTTGTACAGTTTTGACACCTATAGTAATATGCATCCTCACCCTCAGTGTGAAAAGCTTAGTTCAAGTATCTCTAGCCTTCTGAGCTCCCTTGTCTTTCTTATGACTGATGGAGCCAGAGGCATCTCTGGCGAAACATCGCATGAAAAAAGTTTCTTGTGACTGGTGCGCTGGGAAATCCTCTTCAGATAGCCACATGCAGTCTTCTGCAGTCAATTCCTTTGCAAGATACTCTTTTGATTCGTTTGCACCATTTCTATTAGGAAACTTCTTTCTCGTTATCCTCAAGGTGATTATAGCAATCCAGCTCCAGAAATCAGTAGCCAAGGGCCAGAAAACTAATGAAAAAAACCCGTAGGAGGAAAGGAGATAGTGACAAGAAACTTGAAAGTCTTCACTTACCAATAGGGCAGGTACAGTTGTGTCGGCCATCTTCAGCCAGGCAAGTCCCACCATATTTACACGAATCTTGCCTGCATACTCCAAGCATAGCTGTGCAGCAGTCTCCGGTTATACCCGCATTACAACTAAATGAATGCACAAGCCAAAAAAAAAGAAAGCACCACATCAATTCCCACTATCAGGATGGAGAAATCAAACCACACCATTTTCCACTGAAGCTGTTACTTTTAAAGTCAGAGCCACACTCCTTTATAAATTTCTTGTTACAATATCCATGCTGCACATGCACATGAAGGAGTTAGTCCAAGAATATCATTCGGGAGAGTTAAATCTATTTTAAGTAAACACCCAGCAAAGATACAGCTGATTAAGATTTTATGCAGAGTACCGCTACATAAGACTGCAGTCAGGTTGGAATAAGTTTGAGGGAAGATTAGGACAGAAAGGTGTATGTGTGTGTGTATGTGTGTGTGTGTGTGCGCGCGCGCGCGCGTGTGTGCGTGTGTGTGTGTGTGTGTGTGTGTGTGTGTGCGTATGTATGTGTGTGAGTGTGTCTGTGTGTCCATATGCATGTGCGTGTGTGGGGGAGGGCATGTGTGTGTGCATGTGTGCAAGTGCGTGTGCGTGCATGTGTGTGAGCGTGTGTGCGTGCATGTGTGCGTGGGGGAGGCTAGTTCAAATTTTAGGATGAAGCGTTCTTCAGACAGCCTTTCGTTTCCCCACGGGCGTTAGAGCATCTTGGCATGCCTGCCACTGCGATCTGGCCCCAGTATTAACTAGCGGCCAGCTCGCTCTTGCACTTTCTATTTGGCATATAAACCGACACCAGTGATATCATGAAACCGCCTTCCTCAGCTCCTTGGGTGCAGGGCACGTCTAAATCTATGTTTTAGAGCTGTGTGAGTGAACCGGGCTGTGTTTTGCTGGTCCGGGTGGGTCCAGCGGCAAGGCGTCATCAAAAGCCTCTGGCTCACGTCCGCTATACATTCTTTTTGCAGTCTTACCAAGGCAGGACAAATAATAATCGAAGGCGAGCCTCATCTAGCCTACTCTTCTAGCCTATGAAGAAGTCGCATGATGAAGCGTAGTTAGAACGATTTCGCAGCCTCAGTTCAGTTAGAGTCTGAACATTGGTCGGCGTTGGTCGGTAGAGGGTATCCTTGTTAATGTCGAATCGAACTACATGTACTGTCCTTAGATAAACTCACCAAAGTCCGTGGGGCAAAAGCGGGTTTTGTCATGTACACGCTTGCATAGAAGCGCAGACCAGTCGTGCATGCACATACCTGCACGTATGTACCGCCGAGAACCGCCGAACGCCGGACCCTTGTCCAAAGTTCAACTCAAACTACAGTACATGAAAGGGATTTTCCGGCGATCCGGATCCTCCCTTTCATGTACTGTCGCTCACGTCAAACGGAGAGGTAGTCCATGGCCAGTGCATCCGGATGTATTGGACTTCTTCATGTTCCTCACCCTCGGCCAACTGTTTATTCCGAGACCTGAACTTTTTTTACTCTTTGTAGTTGAAATGGCACCGATGGCTTTTTTCTTAATTCTTGTGCCAAACGGTTGAGTAAACACTAGCCGTAGAATTCTACTCAAATTACGCCAGACACCGAAGGTGAAGAAGGCCCCAGCCGAAACGTTATAGTCCACAGGTCAAAGCTATAGTTCCTTTAGGAATTTAACAGTTTTTAACAGAAACTGAAAGTAAACGAAAAATGTCAAAACTCGATCCCAATAGTTATGTTACCGTCGACGCCACTACAGGAAGTAACTGACGGAGTTGTAAGAGCGCGGGCGGACTTGCGCCGCTACTCTGGGCGCCAGAACATTAAATGTACGACGCCGACATGCAACTGCTGGTACGTATCCCACAGCTGCTTGTCGGTGTTGGTTTACTGCCAAATGACAGGTGATTTCCCTTCAGGAGTATTAGAATTCAGTACATTGCATGTTGTAGATGTATAACGTACTACAGTAGTAGGTACATTACAATTGTATATATAGCAGACGTAGTACAAAGACAACTGTGTTGTTGCAACATGGCTTGGAACGTGTACAACTACATGTACATAAGTTATTGTACATGTACAATCGGGAACAAGCAGAGCTTCTGATAGCGTGTCCGGTACCAGTCTTCATCTGGGCCGGCTGCAGCCAGCTGCACTACGGTCTGCGATCGTGGGAATACTCTCATACTAATTTGTCACGATCAATCGAACTACAATGAGTGTCGTCCGTCTGCACCATGCTATGAGCGTAAATCTCTATGTATCGCGGTGAGCAGACAAAAGACGAGAGGGGGAGTTGAGTTGACAAGAGGCGTGAAACAAAACGGCGTATGCAGCTGCCTGCAGGCTTGAAAGAGAGGGACAGAAGGCCTAGGGAGGGAGGGAGAGAGAGAAGGAGGAAGGGAGGGAGGGAGGGAGGGAGAGAGAGAGAGAGAGAGAGAGAGAGAGAGAGAGAGAGAGAGAGAGAGAGACAGAGAGAGAGAGAGAGAGAGAGAGAGAGAGTGTCACAGTTATATATAATTGAGAATCGGAAAGAGTGTGTGTGCGTAAGCGAGAGAGAGACCTAATAGTAAGCACACCAACCTGCATGATTGATTGGAACTGATGTAAATGCCGTTTTTCTCGCATTCCGCTCGAGTGCAAGAAGATTGAGCTGTAGAGCAACATAAAGCCGGAAGGAGGAGAAACCATTGGGAAACGACAGAAAGAACGAGGATAAAAAGAATCTCTGGAGACAAAGGATAACTCAGGATAACTCACAATAGCACAAGCGACCGCAAACACATACACACCACTCAGGGTTGATACCTAATATGGTCACAGTATACCTGGTCCACGAGCATCACATTTTGCGAACCTTGTGGTTCGCAAATGCGTAAAAACAACAACGAAATTCAATCCCGTCGAATGGCTGATACGCTCTCGGGCACTAGTATATGGGTAGAATTGAAATGACTGTCATGAGTACTGTCATGTCGTCTGGGGACAACTCGGACAACACACTGCTTCACGCTGAAGTGAAAAGATGCACTGGCAACTTGTTGGTGGATACTTTACTCACCGCGCATATTGTGCCCTATTTTCCAAGCTGATCAGCCACCGGCAAAGTGTCTCCAAGACGTCTTGCATAACAAAACGATTACCGGTACTAGCTTATCCATCTCTTGACTGTCAAGACTTCTCAGAGGCTATAGATATGCACACTCCGAATTCTTGCTGAATTTGTTTTCGTTGATGTCCGTTCCTGGCGCACTTTCAATTCTGTAAAATTTGCATTGTAGCCTCGTTGAACTCTTCTCTGTCGCCTTCCAGCCCCTGGCGTGTTGATTTCACTATGAGTTACGAGGAACAACACTCTACCACCACAGCTATTTGCCGGTGCTCCCCGGCGCAGCCACGCACGAATGACCAGAGCCTCTCCAGCTGTCATTTCAAAATCAATCTGCGGCGATGAAGGCTTTGGCTAAGAGGACAGACTCTGGTACACGATCACACACAACACAACCTTGACAGGCGCTAGCCTTGCAGCTTCAGCAATTTGGCGTAGCAAAGGGCGCGGTGTGTAATCGGAATTAAACGGCTGTACGCTCATATTTACCAGCCGAGAAACAAGAGTTAGGAAAGACCTGTCGAGTCTAGTTTGTCAAGTCTCACAAAGGAAGTGCCCGAGGCTATCAAAGAAAGGAAGACGTCAACGCGGGGAATGACGGTAAGATCGCAGTTCCATTTACTACAACGGTTCAAGCCCAAGCGCTGCACCTAACGAACCCTGGTGTAAAGTCTAAAAGAACAGTAATCGCAGACCTCACCTTCATCAGTCAAATACGCAAACGTGACCTGGAGAGCAAGCAGGAAAGACGCCGTTCTTCCGAAGCGAAAGGACATCTTTTCAAGCGTAGCGATCCCAGAGCCACAGCCGCTAGACTTCCCACCTCGCCTGCACAGCAGACTTCAAGCGGAGCACACTGCGCTCTGCCGAGTCCGACCAAACGACTGATGCTGCTGTTTTTAGGATCCGGAGGTTCGAGTAATTCATCCTCAAACCGAATTATCGCCTCAACAGCGTCTGTCAGCGGAAGTCCGCGGCAGACCAAAGACAGTCTTGTTAGCGGTCTTTCCACACGAGTAGTCTACGAGTCTCGGATCTCGGCCTCCTGGCTTGACGGCAAGGACCTCCGGTGCGTGCAAATCACACTTTTCCTCTAGCCACGCGAAACGCCTGATCACGTCGCTGCGGTCTGGCAATGGCCAGCCCACAGAGACCCACCAACTGAACCGAACGACAGTGTTTAGATTCTCAAAATAATTCTCGCAGCTTGCCTGAAGTTCTTTTACAGGCCTGCGCGCCGAGTGAGCTAACTCTGCCCTGACCTCTTGCACGTGTTTGATGTCCTAGACACAAGGGCAGAGTTCTGAGCTGTTTTCAAACGTACGGCCGGCCGACGTCTGAGCCAGGTCCTCTACTGGCGTTAGAGCTGGAGTTTTCTTCCGATACTGGCCATGCACTATACCGTCCACAGTCTACAGCTGTCTACAGGAGCAGTGCCAAATTAGTAGGCTAGGTAGATATTTAGCAGGTTGGGTTACAGCATGTACATGTATAAGTTGTACATGTACTCTACCAGTTCGTAAATGCAACTCGACGCGGCATTAATCCTGTGCAGCAAACTCTGCAACAACAGTCGCGGCCTGAACTGGTCTTGCTGTGCACGTGCGTGGGAACGGCGCGCGGCTTTGTCCATGGTGTGCGACTCAGCGTCCAACGGCGGTACGGTCCGGCCATTAATATTGGAGGCTTAGCTGTGGAAGCACAATTCATTGTTGCCATGTCATGACAGCGCCCGGCGCACTCGGCACCGTATGTATCGATCCAGTTATCGATCCAGTATCGACCATTGGTCGGCTCCTTATCGCACTCGGTATCAGTAAAGCAACTGTTTGAACTACAGATCGCATGCCATATTTGACCGTAGTCCTCGCCACCGTATGACGATGTTGATACTATCGATAATGTTTTGTATAGTCGATAATTAATTGCTCTTGGAATAACGCGTTGAGGGCAGACTCCAGGCCAGGTACCATGTACAGAGCATTTGAATGCTTGATTGGCAGGCGAACTGGGCGACATCGTAAGTGATAGGCGCGGTCTGGCTACATGCGACCTACATGTCGTATAACATTAATACTAATTGGAACTTTAAGGAGAATTACAGGAAATCGCTTTCTCCCTTTTCCACGAGCTTGTAGCGCACAGCGGACTTGAAATTGTGGCGACCAAGCGCCTTGCTGAACCAATATCACGATGTTACTTTGACTACTCGACCATTCTGCCAGTTCAAAGTAAATAGCTTATTTGCGAGCTTTAACTTTCTGACTTCCGCTCGACATGGTTTGATACCCCCCCCCCCCCCCCCCCCCCCGTGCAATATTTAATGATGTCTACCAGCTACTGTAGGTGTACTTTTTATGAACAGAGTGGATGTAGGTGTACCTTTTATGAACAGAATGGGTATCTTTGCATACTCTCCTGCTCCTCTGCATGGTCAACGTTGAAGTCTTGATTGATCACATCCTCAGTCGCAGTCAGGCAGGAAAACATGCTGGCGTACGCAGTATAATCTTACATACAAATTCCGTCTGTACAGTAAGCGGGAAGAAATTGGGCTATTGAATGGTATCTGCTGTCCCGAGCATTTCAGTACTCCACGCATGAGCAATGTCGGGTTGCAGTATTTTATTTTGGCCTGCTGGTACTTGGCTCAATGGCTGCGCTGAATCGAAGATTTTGCGCATTACTTTACAACTACATGTACCTCTATGTATCTGGCTGTTAAACGTAGGGCCACAGGGAATGTGTGTTAAGAAGGCTCTGCCAGTCTGCCTGGGGTCAGCCCCAGATGCTGCGTTCGATCTTTCGCAGCCGCAGGCAAGGTTTCACTTGAAGAGTCGTTTAGTAGTTTGCCGAGAATGAACCCAGACAACACGAATATACTGTTCAGAGCGATGCCACTTGGCAGAACGAGAAAATTCTAATGATAAGCTGATGAATGGATCGAGCGCCGAGCTTCGTCCGATAGCACGAGAATGACACACTGACATGCGTCACTTGCACGCTCGCTACCCGACGCTTTCGACAAGGACGAGATTGGGATTACGGAAAAGCACGAAAACAATCCGGCGATTGATAATTATTGTCTGATGCATGACAGCTCAACGGCTCGTCTCGGCTTGTCTTCCTTCCATTCAAAGTCCGTGTAAATTAAGCTTCCATTCGACGCCGGGGTGCAGCGAGCGCGCCGCAATGGCCGCGCTGATTGCCCTCACCAACGCCAGGAACTCACGATCATATTATCTGATATATCCAGCTAAGGCGAGCATGCCGAGTTTTCCCAGGCGTCTGACTATCGCTCTTCCCTGAGGACAACCGCTAGGAATCTAGGCTGACCGGAGACACCTGCTGGACGCGTTGCTGAGGGCGACGGGTACCATCAACACACTCCATAGGTACTATGACGGTGCAGGCAATGGCTGGCCAAAATTCCTAATACTCTCTGCTCAATGAACTGTCTGCGATAGCTACGTTATTTCCTAGTTTTCTCAGGATCTGCATATATCTGATGCCCTGACCGTTTGTTTGCCTGATTGCGGTGAATTTTAGAAAGACAGGTGCTCACTGGCCGTGCATGTTTGTGGCCGAATTTGACTGTAACACGATCGCCGATGATTCTCCCGACCGGTCACTTCGTCACTGCACTCGTCAACTGCGGATGGCCAACACTGCGATCACTTAGGCCTTAGTTCACAACAGCTGAACGAACGGGGAGCTGGTCATGAGGTTGTGTCATATGGCTGACCATGGCTACTTACCGAGTTCTATTACATGTAGGCCATGTACTTCCACATGTCACCGCGAAATGCGGAACTTCTATATAATATTATGGTAACTGATTCATTTTTATTTATTCTCTATCCACTCTGTCTGCTTCACAGCCTCTCCTGTCGCTTCTCCAGTTTAGCGGTTTCCTGCTATTCTGTCGATTTTTTATTTTGAACCTTCCTGTCGGCAGTGTAGGTTTAGCAGCAGAACACTGATCTTGCATTCATAGTTATAAGATCTATCGTATGCACTGCAAACTGACTGCAAATGACTCTGTCACATGCACATGGTGAAAACTGCTGTGGCGTTGTCACAGAAGAGTTATGAACAAAAACTGAGACACTGGAATTTGAAAGGACCGAGGGCTAAGATTGAAGAAAAGTAAATATCCCGTTCGATGTGCATTAGTGACGTCAGCATTCATTGAGTACCATGAATCTAGAAGCCGCAACTAGAAAATCACCGGTACCGCCCGCTTTCAGAAAGAAGGAGAAAAGCGCCTTCCCCGAGACCTTGTTGGCCTTAGCAAATCAATGGCGGCTAATGCCGACTAAGCCACGGCTTGCCAAGAATGCGACCATACTTCACTATTGGAGAAACGGTGAAGGACTAGCTGGTGTTGTCCGAAATCTCCCGCGACTAACTCCATCTTTCCACTTCAGAAAGACCATTCACGCCAGGAAAATCATAACCAATCATTTTCTCATTTTAATTTCAGCTGGGAGTGCACAGCCGACTCAAACATGCGCCGACTAAGCGCCTAGGCTGAGCGAAATTCAGTCCGGCAGTACACAAAAAAACTGGCTTCATGGCGGGCGTTGTGACTTTTGCTCGACTCGATCCGATATCCACGCAGGTTCGAGTCCGGTGTGTGTTACCAGCCGGGGTAAAAAGTGAGAAAATATGATTGGTTATGATTCTCCCGGCGTGAATGGCTTTTCTCAAGTATATTATATAAATCCTGGGCCTGGCTCAGGTCGTTGCGAACGTAGCCTACAGTATCGTAGTCACATCGTAACGTTTCGCGTAGTGGATATCGGATCGGGTCGAGCGAAAGTCACAAGCTCGCCATGGAGCCAGGTTTTTCTGAACTGGCGGATTGGTCGAGTGCTTAAGATCGTGATTTCGTTCAGCTAGGCGCTTGGTTGCCGCAGGCTCGAGTCCGCTATGCGTTTCCAGCCGGAGTAAAAATGAGAAAATAATTGTTTTAGCTCTCTTGTTCAGCGATGCAGCAGCGAAGTGCTCCTTATATCCACCGCGGAAACTGAGGCTTTACCTAGAGTTTTCGTGCTCAGACGATGCTTCAAAACGAAAGAGGTTGAGATAAAGTCGTGGTTCAATCCCCAATCGATAAGCATCGAAGCCTTCCGTCCGTTTATTTTCCCCTTCGCTCTGACAGGGGCATTTTCGTCAGCAGATGAAGCATTACTAATTTCCGACTGAGACCGCGAGCTTGGAAAACAGGTTGTCCTCGCTTCTCAAACGGTGAAGCTTCAAGAGCAACGTAATCAGTTGATGGCTCAGATTCGTGCACTTCTTCATTTGCCAGAGCCTCGAATCGGTTTTTAGTCAATTGGTGTCTTTGGTGCACAATGATACGTCAGTGACGACATCTCGGCGTCACTTGCGTTTGGCGTATGAGGAAGCCGTGCGCGGCGCAGAAGGGCAATCTCTTGCCAAGTGACCAGACTCCCGACAGGCAAAGCACTTACCTTCCGGTCTAAGTCGCAGTCCAGTGAAAGCTTTTCAAGCGCAGCACCAGGCGAGAATTTTAGAGTTCGCCAACCAGCGGACTCATTAATCGACTGCCTTCGTTTTTTTGTAGGTCCGGAATGATGTACCCTTGCAAATGATCCGATGATGAGGTCATGTCGCTCGGCCAGATGCGCTGGACGAATAGCTTCCGATACCGCCTTGGGATGATCCTTCATTGATCTTCCAGAGATTCGCGCCTCGGGTCGCTGTCTAGTCGCCACACAAAAAGCCAGGCCTTAGACAATCCGTCCAAATCAGCTGGGAGATTAAGCCTTGAAAGGTCAGTTAAGTACTAGTCAAGCGGGTTTTACCCCTTTGGTTAGCGCGAGCAGATCCAACCGCGGTCCGCGCCATGTTCATTTTTGTAGAGAAATCAGCAAGAGCTGTTTTAAATCAGAGCCTGCGGTCTTCAAAATCATTCCACTGCGTCGATGCAAGACCTGATCAATAGCCTAGCGCTCACTGACAAATATCCGGCCGCGTAGTCAACTAGTACTCACCCTGTTTAAGCCATGTCCCACATACATAAGGGATACCCTGAAATAGATAGGTTTTGAAAAGTTTCTGATGACTATCTTTTCATACACCCGAAAGTAGGTAATAAAAGAAGGCTTTTAACAAATTTTACGGTCTTTGGAACAAAAGCCCACCACAAGGAGGGAGA